>CBVK0100286326.1:0-22964 GCA_900067695.1 Picea abies
ATTAACGATCATAGGGATGATGAAAATAATGTGTAACAATTACTGTAGCCAAATGTTTCAGATGCTCTACCTCTGTTTTACTGAAAATTAGTATGTCATCAAGATATACTATGACAAATTTTCCAATGAAATCCTTTAGGACTTCATTCATCAATATCATGAAAGTGCTCGGTGCATTTGTTAGACCAAATGACATGACTAGCCATTCATACAACCCTTCATTGGTTTTGAACGTTGTCTTCCATTCATCTCCTTCTCTCATATGAATTTGGTGATAACCACTTTTCAAATCAATCTTTGAAAAAAAATTCACTCCACTCAAGCAATCCATCAAATATTCCATTCTTGGCAATGGGAATCTATACTTGATGGTAATATTGTTAATTTCTCTTGAGTCAGTACACATCCTCCAGCCTCTGTCTTTCTTTGGACTGAGTACTATCGGAACAACACATGGACTCAAGATTTCTCTTACCAATTCTTTGTCCATCGAATCCTGGACTTGTCTCTTGACCTCTTCATTCTCCTGTGGCATAAATCTGTACACTTCTTTGTTTGGTAAACTAGCTCCAGGTATGAGATCAATATGACGACTCACACTTCTGATCGGTGGCAACGAACAAGGTAGTTCGTCCACTACTATATCAACAAATTCTTCCAGTAGCTTCTGGATTTCCTTTGGTAGATCATCCATTCTTGTGCTGGTCAAAACAATTCTAGGTTTCCTGACCACAATGAATTGTGGATCTTCCTTCTTCTTAACCTCCTTAAGAAGTTCCTTCCCACTCATGAGAAGTACAATGTTGTTTACTTCAAGTTTCACCTCTTTATCCTTAATCGGCAACAACATGTGAGTTCTCCCATTCTTCTCTAGGGTGTGAGTGTTCTTCCTCCCATCATGAATCACATTCCTGTCATATTGCCATGGTCTACCCAAAAATAGATGACAAACATCCATGGGAATGACATCACACAATATCTTATTGTTATATCCTCCTATCTTAAATTCAACTAAACATTGTTTAGTGACATTTACCTGATGTCCTTTTTGTAGCCACGAAACTATGTATGGACTCGGATGTTCAATAGTGTCCAACTCCAACTTTTCTACCATCTCTGTAGAAACGAGATTATCTGTGCTACCACTGTCCATGATGACTTTGCATACCCTATCTTTGGTCTTGCAAGCCGTTCGAAAAAGTCTGTTCCTTTGGACCGAACTCTCCACCTCCTTCTCTGGTGTTAAGAGAACTTTTTGCATCATCAATGATCTTCCACCTTCAACATCCTCTGCCTCAACATTCTACCTTTGTGCTTTGGCAATGTGAGTCTCACCACCTTCTTTCTTTCTTTTTGGACACTCATAAGATTTATGTCCGACCTTTCCACATGTGAAGCATTTCACGACTCCACCTCTTCCTCTTCCTCTACCTCTGGTATGAGGAAAAATGTTTCCATGAACATATTGACCTCTCTGTTCGGTATATTTCCCTCTCTGTGAGCTTCCACCTCTCTCAGTTTGAGTCTGAGGTTTCTTCCAATATTCCTTGGGTTTCTGATTTCTATCCTGGACAACTGATTTGCCTCTAGCTTGACTTCTGCCTCGGCCTCTTTGACCTTGTTTTCAGCTCATCTTCTCTTAAGCTTTTAGAGCCATTTGATAAGAATCTTCCATCATTCGGATGGTCATCATGCTCATCTCATCTTGAATGTCATATCTCATACCATTCATATACCTAGAAAATTTTTCATCATCACTTTCGCGATGACCTGCCCTGATGTTTAGCTTGTAGAACTCTTCAGTGTACTCCTTCACTGACATTAACTTCTGTCTCAAATTCTACATTCTCTGAAATAGAGTAATCTGGTAATCCCTGGGAATGAATTTTTCCTTCATCTTTGCAAACATCCTATCCCAACTCTTGATTTCCTACTTTCCTTTGAAGCGTCTGTCAACTTGTAGCTCATCCCACCACAATGCTGCGTGTCCCTTCAATCTTGTGACAACATGTTTGACCTTTTTGTCCTCCTCGACATCTTCATAGTCAAAATACATGTCCAAAGCTCTAATCCAATATAGAAGCTCTTCAACATCCAGGTTTCCTTCATATACTGGAATGTCCATTTTTTCTCTAGCACCCATTCTTGCAACAACCCTGAGTAGGCATTCATTTGCTGCATCTTTTGCCGCAACTTATTCTCCTTCATGTCTGGCTTCATCTTCATTTTTGGATTCACTAACGTCTCCAACACTGGATGTGTGCCTCTGTGTTGTCTCCATGTCGTCGAGTCTGGCACGTATGTCACACATCTCTCTTTCCATGGCTGGATTTGGCACCTACCTACCCCTTCCTCTTGGCATTTCCCTCTCCTCTGGCGTATCGGGTGTTTTCCTGTCTCTTCTTCTCGGTGGCATGGATGAGATTTTATTTCTCGCTTTCCCTGACTGAAATATACAAATAGAGTTAAGCTCTGATACCAAACTGACGCAGACCTATCGGCCCTTGGGCCGAGATCCACTCACAGGATCGTTATTTATCTCTGTCGAGCCAAATTGACTCTTTAGATTCCCTGTTGGAATCACAAATTATCGATCCAAAGATCCTTTTGGAAGCTCCCCTGTGCAAACAACTCTAGGCGCGAGCTCTTCCTTTTCATGCAACCACAGTGCTATGACCAAGGCCCAATTCCAAAGGCACTTGTCACAACTCACAACTCACGAGTTCGTGAGTCGAGGCTCTCGATTCTTCCTTTCCAATCTCACAATACCAAAAATGCCGATACGGGTATATTTCTTCCTCTATCAGGGCCTTCCTTGCATGACCATTGGCTAGGTTTAGCGCTAGCACCTCTCGCTACACACACCTTCACGAGTTCGAGTGTACAATCTTGGAACCTTCCCTTCACTAACCCTCGAGAAGTGATATTTAATTTCCCTCTCATTTTCTCGCTACTCGTGACTTCACAAGTCAAAGGGTTAAGGTCTCATGCTCTTACTCCGTGAATCCTCGAGACACGAGAGGCCAATGGGTGTTGAATCCTTTCACTAGGTGACATGTGTCTACTTGTCTATTTCCTGGGCCCACCTTGTGGTTCTGCCATGTGTCTCATGTGCCTGGCTTCAGCACTTTGTGAATTCTGATGTCAAAAGTGACCCCTCTCAACCTCTGAAACCCTGAATGAACGATAGGTGATGGGGTTTCTAATCCAACGGTCCTCCCGTGACCTGGATCCAATGGCTGTCCTAGCTCCTCATGATTTTTCCACTCGCGACCTGGAGCACCCAATGTTTGGGCTCTCACCTTGCGAACCTCTGAGTTCGCAAGATCCCTTGATCTTTTCCACTTGTCCTCCTCCGATGGACGGCTACGATTCTCTCGTGACTTCTCCGCTCTCGAATCTTGATGCAAAGGTTTTAAACTTTCAACTCGCGAATCCATGAAATGAGATTATGTGAGTGAATCCAATGACCCTTGTTGGCTCAGATCCTATGGTTAGATTTTCCCTGAACTTAAAACTTGAAAATAGGCTTACCGTAACTCCCCTGCTCCTCTGCATGATCTAACGGTTCTTGGGACTTCACGAATTCTCCACGGAGAATTCTGACTGTCCAATTCCTCCTTGACGATTCCTACGAAATGAACAAAGTGTTCTTTCATGGAACTTATCCACCTGCAAAACAACGTCGCTGCACCTTCTTACAACACTTCAAGGCACTAGCCCTCTTGAGCTTCTCTTCGACAACTTCGAAGACTCTATCCCTCCTGAGCTTTCTCCACCACTCGAGTCTTCAAAAGGACTCTTGCATGCACTCTTTGCGGCAACTCTTCAAATACTTCCAAGTATTCAAATTCTTAGACTCTACGCACTCTCTTTGTAGTAGCAGTCCTTCAATTCTTCCCTCAGGTTGAAAAATATTAGACTCTACTTGGCCTGCGCACACTTTGCATGGCTCCTGTAATCAACTTGCACTACTGCGAGAATGAGAACAATTTTATCCCTCCTGAGCTTGTAGAGAAGAACTTTGACTTTTGTAAATGCACACCTTGCGGACAATTTCACTGCACTCCTTGCAGAAAAACTCTTGCTTAGACAGAGAAACAATTGAAACAAATTCTTTACTCTCCCTCTCTTCAGATTTCAGACATTCAATATGAAATCATACATTTACACATCAAAGAAAATGTATAACGGAAATAGTAAAACAATCACGAGCATAACATTCAATCATGCATATACAAAAAGTATTTGAACACCATGAGTCTGAATCAAAGCTTCATATATTAATCTCAGAACTTCTGTACATGTGTTCTTCTACACAACTTTCTGTTTCTTCTTCTCTATGCTCTCTTGATTGATTATGCTGCTTATATTACAATGATACAAGTGAGGGTGTCTATATCCATTTTCCCTCCGACTCCTAAAACTGTCTAATCTAGGAATTTAAGTCTACCTACTTACATTAATTATACATAAATGCCTCTACCCACTATAGACGAGAGCGGATCGCTCAAGGTCTGTTTACAATCAAGAAGTACGCTCTTTCTTAACTATTACATTTAAGTTTGGTGCATCCAAATTCAAAACATTTCAAACAATTCATCATGTGCCAAAATGCGTTGGCGTTTGTCCCCCGCTCGCTTGTTGTTGGCGATGCTCCTGCATCACTTCCTTTATCTAAAGAAATATTGTCCCAATGTATTTTGGGCTATAATTATTAATATCCATAGTGTTGTAACATGCACTATTCCAATTTAATATTAACATTGCAATCTAATAAGCCACTTCCATTCCCTTGACGACACTGGTCATGAAACACCATTATCATTGATTGGCATTTCAACATTCTGAAATATTCTTTTATGTCATCTTTCTATACTTTTTTCCATCCATGGCTTTGCTCAATTTTAAATATCTTTATTCAATTCATTAAATGATTCATGGAGAATCACTATGTTGGGCCCAAGATATGATCATTTTCATGATGTTATAATACACTTTTTACCATATGTACATATACATTTTTATCTTTCAAAGGAGCTTTTTGAAGAATTTTATGATAAAATGATATAATCGACATGAGGTATGTATAATTTGTGTTTTGTGATTCAATCAAGTTTAATTTATCATATTTTATGGTTTCCAAGAGTTAATTCATGTTTTTCTGCTATTACAGGGAAAAATGCACCATGTTTCTTGGTCTGACACTTGATCCGACACTTGATCTAGCACTCATTCTGGTACTCGATCCGACACTCGTCACAACACCTAGTATTGCACAAAAACGCAAGGCGAGTTGGTGGTTATGGTATTGGCGGCCAGTGATGGAAAAATAGAGCACATGGGCTTTGTTTTTCATCGCCCCCTCCAGCTACTAAGTTCAAGACAACTCGATTTCAATTGTCCAAAGAGGGCGATTATTGGTTTCCTCCGTTTTGTTAGTTATGGATGCATTTATTGTAAATTGTCGAATTTAGAGGTGGTTCGACCCTCCTGTGGTTAACCACCTAGGTTATGAACCTATAAATACTACCAGGATGATCATTATATTGTTAAGCAAGTAAAATAGCCATCAGATTGGAGATAAACTCATTATACTCTGTTTTTCATTTTTCACATTGCCAGAATCATGCCAGAACTGTGTTTTTGACTTTCATGGTGAATTCAACCTACTGAAGTTCATGGTGTGCTTGTAGAGGGTAGCCACGACTTGTTGGGGGGCCCACCAGCAGTCTGGTGATGATCAATGTGTTGTTTATACATTTCAAAATTTAAATTGTCTTTTATTTCCTATACATGCATGTTTTATGTTTTAATTAGCTAGTTGTGATTTAATTGTTTTATTGTTCTTTTGCAAGTTAGTGTGATGAGTTATGTTAGCATGAATTAGTTTTTTAGGCTAGGGATAGACTTGCAAGTCTCTACACTAACACCATATGCATCTAGATATCAGATTACACTTTTATTTATGATCATACAATCAAGTTTAAAACATAGTTGCTTTTAGAATAACAAAGAGTTCTATTTGGGTTTCATTTGACAGGGATCTTTGATAGATGGACAGATTTAATTCTAGTTCTTAATCATAGTTTGCTTGTCTTAGTTTTAGATAGATTTCGTTTGTTTGGTTGTTGGTTAATGTAGATTGTCAATTTACTTTTTAATAAGCATAGTTTAATTTATGTTTTTAATTCATTTTCTTATCATAGTTTGAATGGTTAAAATAGACATAGCATAGTTTCCTTTACGCAATTTCCTTTCATAGATTAAAATGCAATTAAATCTCATTATGTTGTTGATGGTTTATACATAAATATGTAGTGTATTTAACATTACTTTTATCATGGCTAAGTTTGCATTGGACTATTTACTTCACACCTTTCATTTTGCCATTGAAATTAGTATTGAGCTTATACCATTAGAACTGTCCTTTGTGATTAAGTGTCATCAAGATATCATCCGTCACCACCAAAGGAATTCACACAACCACCAGCATTACATTTGAGTGTTTCATAGATTAAAGATAGTTTCTTTCTTTCGTAGATTAGAAGAGATAGTTTCTTGTTTTCATAAGTTTAGTTGTTAATCTTTCTTGCTTTCAATAGAATAGATTTCCTTTCATGCATTGCATTGAGAATTTAAATTTCCTTTCACACATTAGAAATAGTTTTGCATTAGGCATTTAGTTCACTTGCCTCTTAGGCTAGCTAGTTGTTCAATGAGAAGTCTTTTCTTACTTGTCCCTTTGCTTTAGTAGGATAGATAGTTGTCTTTTCTTACTTCTCTTTTGCTTTAGTAGGTTAGTTAGGTGCCTTTGCTTACTTGTCTATTTTCTTTAACAGGTTAGATAGGTGTTTTTGCTTACTTGCTTATTTAATTGCTTTCATAGGGTAGTTTCTCATTGAATGTATGTTGGCAAGTTAAAAGTAGTTTTCTTTCATAATTTGCTTAGTATGCTTAGTAGTTTACCTTTGCTTACTGTCATGAACTAGTTTGCTTTGAATAGGGTTTTTACTTGCTTTCTTAGGAACTATCCATCAGTCCTTGGCCCAAAAGTACTCAGGTTACCTAGTTTCAATTTGTTTAGTAGGGTTTGCTCATTAGATAGGTTTTCTTGAGTAGATTAGCCTTAGATAGCTTCTTTCCTTAGTTAGACTATACTCCTACCAACCTTTTACCTTTGGCATATATTTTTCTACAACTCTAACTTTACTTACCTTGGGTTGACAATTTAATTGAGGGTAGTTTAGTGTCTTTTTTAGTACATAGAAATCACCTAACATTTTGGTGTCGTTACCGGGGAGTTTTCTTAAGGTAAGAAGTAATTAAGAATTAGATCATCCTTAGACCTTATCATTAGTTTGGTGGCAGGAGAACTTTAAGACAAAAGGTAAGAACCTACACATTTGCTATAGCAGTTTCCCCCAAACCCAACAATAGTTTTTCTTTCTGTTTGCTTTCATGAATAGACCTAGGAATAAAATGGTAGCTTTTTCTTTTTGTTTTTTCTTTCTTTCATGAATAGGCCTAGAGACCCACAAGGTAGATACATTAAATCAAAATCAGACCTTTCAACCAAGGTTCCTTCTAATCTCTTTGGGTGAAGGAACGTTCCACTTATAAAATCTGCAGAACGATACCAAAAACAAGAGCTAGTTAAACCCAAAGAGCTAAAATAGTCTCTGAAGGGACTAACATAGGGAGAACTATAGAATAAGAAATTGAAGCATCAATCATACTAGGACAGGAGGCAAGACCACTCGAGCCTTCTGCACAACCAAACAATACAACCTTTTCTTTTACACCACCACTAAGGGACTCTAATTTTAAGGATATCATAGACCCTAAACAGGTAAATCTTTTGTTTGGTAGCTCAGTCAATGTAATTATCTCTCAAATTGACATAGAAAATTTGGCACCGATAATCTCAACCAACTTGAGTAGACTCCCAGACATCCAATCAATAGGAAGACCTTTTCATCAAAGAGAAACTTTGTTCCCTTCAAAGATAAAACCACTTAGGTACTGTCTTTTTGGAAACCAAGCCAATATCGGTGATCAAGAGGACCATAACAATGTATGACATGGGGAGGAAGAAGAAACTGGAAACCAAACCGAAACTACCTTCGGATTTCTGATTTTAGACACCACTCTGAATGTCAACATGAAGAATATTCCTCTCTCATCACTTCCTACCTTTTATGGTAAAAAACATGAAGATCTAGACACCTTCCTATTTGAATTTGACATCTTGTGTAGGAGCTACAACTATGTGCAAGATGCCAAGAAATTAAAACTCTTTTCTTCCACCCTCAAAGACTCCACACTAAGATGGTTCATGGGGTTGGGAGAATCCAGTATTAGGTCTTGGGAAGCCATGAAAGATATCTTTATTAAGAAGTACCAAGACTACTACAAGATGAAAGAGTCTCGTAATGACATATTTAAAGTCCAATAGTTAGAAGACAAGACCCTTGAAGACTATATGGAAATATTTGGTTATACCTCTCAGAAGTCAAAATACCATGACCTCCCAGAGGATGCAGTTAGGGATATTTTCCTTAAGGGAATTTCAGAAGAATATTTAGAGATGCTTAACTTGATGCCATCAGGTGATATTTCTCATAAACCATTTTCTGAAATATGTGAAATGTGTAAAAACTACTCAAGGAGTAGAGCCAAAACAGGAAAGAATGTTCAAGACCCTTACAATAGAAGCTTAAAACCAGTTAGTTTAGGTGGTATCACGAGAGAAGAGATAGGGAACCTTTTAGAAAACTTTAAGATTGGCATCTTAAGCACAATAGGTTCCCAGTTGCACACCCTTAAACTCAAAAAAAATAGGAGGAAGAGAATGCAACAATGAGCATATATTTCCCAAGATGCAGAAGGAAGCATTCCTCAAGGGAATGCCCATTAGATAACATTTTAGTTTGTGGCTTCTATACAAAAGACCATTCAACTGATAAATGTCCATCCTTGCCTAGTTTATTAGCCATCTATAGGAGTGGAGACCCTGGGGAGTCTTATTATGCACCTAGGATGCCATGGTAGCCTAGGAATCAACCCACATACTCGAATCTATAGTCTCAAGTTCCACCCTATTATCAACAATAACAGAGGAACTCACCAGGTTGGAAAAACTTGTGTACTCAGTACCAACATCCTTGGATTCAAGAATGGAGGGGAGGACACAACTACGGAAACCCTCAAGCTCCACCTATCCCTATGTACAACCATCCTTGTCCTCAATTCTTATCAAACACTCTGTAGCTTCTGCCAGATTTTGTTCCACCACCTTTACCTCCTATCCCAAAACAACAACCGCTACAATTTCAAAATGAAATCTCCTTGAAACTGACACTATTACTGGCACAGCCAGTGTTGAATCCTAATAATAAGCCCCCTCAACCTCTTAACAATGTTGAGATGCAGGCCTTCCTGACATATGTTATTACTCTTGTTCCATTACAGAAAATTCAACTAAGATCAGAAAAAGTTATAGATAGCCAGAGACCTTCAATAGTCATCCAGGAAGAAGAATAAGAAGAAGAAACCACCCAACAACCCATGGATGACACTAGGTGGGAAGATGTTATTATCCAGAAGAATCAAGAACCCAAGCTTCCCCAAAATGAACCTTCACAAATTACGAAGGTCCCTCCTTATCCAGACCGATAGGTAATCGAGAAACCTACCACCTGACTGGAATTTGACATTTTGAATGAATTGAAAAATATTTGTGTCAAGATTCCTCTTCTTCAATCCATTAAAGACATTCCAATCTATAGTAAGGTAGTCAAAGAATTGTGTATTAAGAAGCCAGGTAGGAAGGAAAAGGACCCCCCTATAGTACATTTGGTAGGAGGACTCTCTAGGTACATATCAGAGCAACCAAAGCTAGCAAAGTATGGGAATCCAAAAAAACCCACAGTGACCATAACCATTAAGGAGGTCTCCATCAGAAACACTCTCATAGACCTAGGGGCAGCCATCAATGTTATGACCACTACTACCTTGGAACAATTATAGTTACAACCTCTTCTTCGGCCTACCCCAGCCATTTTGGAATTAGTAGATAAGACTAGAGTTATAATTGAAGGGATTTTAGATGATGTCATGGTTACTTTAGCCTCATCGGAGTACGTAGTAGATTTTCTTGTCATTCATTCAAAGGATCATGCCCGAGGCCATCCCGTTATCTTGGGAAGACCTTGGCTAGGCACAACCAATGCATTTATTGGTTGTAGAGAAGGAGAAATGACCATCTCAAATGGTCTCTCTATCCAGAAGCTCACCATTTACCCTCCAACTCAACCTATTATGGAAAATATATGGTGGCTTGAATTTCCATATGAGAATGAAGACTGGGAAGAACCCATATTGCCTAGTGACCATGCAAGGGCACTTCAGGAGCATACAACAGAAAATGTGCTAAAACAATTCATTTATGCTATTACATGTGTGGATTTTCCACAATCTTTTCCCCAATTTGCGTACATGTTTGGGGAAGAATTCCAAGAAAAATTATATCCATCCGTTTTGTCTTCGACATATTTTATTTTCGAAATAGATGAGTCTACCATGTCTTATACTATGCCCTATGAGATTAGTCCAGGGAATGTTTTACATATAAACTACGGGCTAGATACAGACCAACAGAAACAATTAGTAGATATCCTTAAAGAACAAACAAGAGCATTTTCTTGGGAATACACTGACATGAAGGGTATACACCCTAACACATGCATCCACCATATATATACTCAGGGGGAGGTAACACCTGTTAGGCAACCCTAGAGAAGGATGAACCCAACACTCAAAGACATAGTCAAGGAGGAAATCCAAAAGTTGTTAAATGTTGGATTTATATATCCCATCTCTGACAGTAAGTGGGTATCCCCACTTGTAGTGGCTCCAAAGAAAGTGACTGGGAAATGGAGAATCTGTGTTGATTTCTAGGAACTCAGCAAGGCCACTATGAAAGACTACTTTCCTCTTTCTTTCATTGACCAAGTTCTAGACACCTTGTCTGAAAAGAATTATTTCTCCTTTCTAGATGGGTACAACAGGTACAAGCAGATTCTTATAGCACCCGAAGACTAGGACAAGACTACCTTTACCTGTCCTTGGTGCACCTATGCTTATAGGGTCTTACCATTTGGATTGTGTAATGCTCTTACCACATTTCAACGAGCAGTATTAGGGATATTTGTCGATCTTATTCATGATTGTGTGGAGGCCTACATGGATGACTTCACAGTTTATGGAAACACTTACCAGGAAGCCTTAGACAACTTAGAAAAGGTCCTCATCAAATGCTAGGAAATGAACCTATCCCTAATCCATGAAAAATGCAAAATGTTGCTAACTGAAGGAGTGGTTCTAGGACATTATGTTTCATCTGAAGGAATAAAAGTCGATCCTATAAAGATTGAGTTCATTATTAGACTTCCACCCCCCAAGACTCAAAAAGAGGTGAGAAGATTTCTTGGACTTGCTAGATATTACCAGTGGTTTATTGAAAATTTTACAAATATTGTTGCACCTATTTTTGGATTATTGATAAAAGATGTTGATTTTGTTTGGACTGAGCATTGTCAAATTACCTTTGAAACCCTGAAAGCCAAGATGTCTGTGGCACCAATTATTAGAGGGCCCAATTGGACTCTCCCATTTCATATATCCACTGATGCCTCCAACACTGCAATCGGAGGGGTATTAGGGCAGAAAGAGGACCAACAGTCCTATGCCATTTATTTTGTAAGCAATAACTTGTCCCCTGTCGAGTTGAACTACACAGTCACTGAGAAAGAGTTCTTGGTAGTTGTTCATGCTATTAACAAGTTTCGTCATTACATTACAGGTTATGAAGTATTTGTACACACGGATCATTCTGCCATTAGGTTCCTCATGAATAAACCTATAACTATTGGCCGAGTGACTAGGTGGCTCTTGTTATTGCAATAATTTAATATTATTGTGCTTGACCGACCTGGAAAGGATAATGTAGTAGATGACTTTATTTTCGGCATAAAGAATGAGGATGATGATATCCCTGTAGATGATAGTTTCCCATATGAGCATCTCTTTTCCCTTTCTTTCAATACCCCATGGTTTGCGGATATGGAAAACTATCTAGCTACTAGAAAGTTACCATCTCATTTGTCACCTCATGAAAAGTGGAAAATTATTACACAGAGTGCTAATTACTCTTGGGTTGGTCATGATCTTTTTCGCATAGGTCCTGATTTGATTATTCATAGATGTGTCCGAGAGGATGAGGTACCTAAAATACTACAAAGTTGTCATGATGGACCATGTGGTGGCCATTTCTCTGACAAACGTACAACATATAAGGTGTTACATTTAGGTTAGTATTGGCCTAGCATTTTCAAAGATGCTGCCAAGTATGTGAGAAGTTGTGATAGTTGCCAAAGGATAGGTAGAACTACGTCAGCTGAGGAAATCCCTTTATAGGCCAAAGTTATGATAGAACCCTTCAAAAAATGGGCCCTCGACTTTGTAGGACCAATTTCACCCTTGTCCCATAGGAAGAACTATATCTTGGTTTGTACGGACTATGTAACCAATTTGTAGAGGCATAGGCAATGGACAAATTACTGGAATTCCTCCCTTGTGAAGCACTAACACCAAGTACTTATCAAACATATCCATATCCTCAATTGTGACATTTCTAGCCACTTGGACCACACTCTGCCATTTATTTGAGGCTATATTACCAACACTACATTAAGCCAATTGATCAGGGGCATTGGTTAGAATGTAAAAGAAACCATAATGATGTTCCATAAACTATTGCACACTAGACTCCCTTTCTTGTATCCTTTGTAGCCTAGCTCTCATATTAGCTTAATGCATCAAATAGACCTCTGATGATATTCTTGAATTCTGACACATACCCACATAAACATAACCAAGTTGTTCTGCAATCTCATTCCAGTCAAGAAAAACTTCATCCCTGTAACATCACCTAAGATAATAATGGAATGATGCAACTAAACCGAGTTGTCTTTCCACTCTCCTGCATAGAAATGGATATTCCTTTCCTTCAAGAATGTGCTGGTAATATAACCAGGTACCCCAATTCTCTGGGGGAGTCGAGATATCTAGAGGCATTACAGACTGCATCTCAGCCTGCAATTGTTGTTGTAGTTCTATGGTGTCTGCCATCAAAGCTTCAATGTAACTATTTTTTCCTTGAAAATGGAAAGTGAGAGTAGGGTCTTGGAGGCTGGACATCCATTGATAAGGATCATACCATGTCCTCCCATGTACAGAGATGGAAACTGGGGTCTTCCTGGTCACTGGAGATTTCAGGACATTAGAGTCTTGGTGAACAAATGGTGTTGATTTTTTTTAATTTTGCACAAAGGAAATGGAAATGGACAGGATGGGATCGACAAGAAAGGATATCGAGAATGGTGGATCAGATGCCTTTGAAATTTTCTAATTCACATGTGCATTGTTTCATTCTGGATTCATCATTATATTTAGGAATCAGTTTGAGTTATTGCAGTAGTTTGGTGTCGCTGTGGGTTTTAATTTTGTTTACTTTGGGCATTTTCTTTTCGAACTCTCTGCCTTTATTTTATAGACTTGGATGATAATTTTGATTCAGAGAATGAAACCATCCATATAAATGGTTATACGCGTATTATCATTTTTGACATCAAGGATCCTATGAGTCTTGGTGTCAAAGAAATTGTTGAAGTCTGTAGAATGGCAGGTATTACAGTGAGAATGGTTGTTAGCGACAATATTAACACAACAAGAACAATTGCAACAAAATGTGGCATTTTAATAGATGGGTTCGATTGTCAATGTTGTTGATGTAGCAACTTATACCTCTTTAATGGATTTTCATTATTGGAAAGTCGTTAAATATATTGCGGCATCCATGAAGTGGCTGTAGGAAAATGATTGGAACAACAATTTTTTTTTTTTTTTTTGCAAGGGTGGTGCTTTATCTATTGCAAATGATGTGTTGTTTCCAGAAGTCGATAGTGTTGTTGCATTCTATGGTGTTACTTCTCTACAACTTGCAATTCCATCATCAACAAAAGCACCTGTGCATGCTCATTTTGGAGAACTTGATGACATTGTTGTGTCTTCAAATGTGACAACAACTAAATCTTTGGAGAATCTGAAGGTACATGCATGTATATTTGATTTTTGAAAATGCATCTAACTTGAATATTACAACTTTCGAGAAGACCACACAATTGGAAATATCATTTGCATGCAAATGAGCTCTTTTCCAGCTACAAATTACCACATCTATTATACAAGCCAATCTTCCCCAATGCATGCTTATAAATTGACAATTGATGATCTGGATTAATCATTTGAAAAATATATTTTGAGGATGAATTGGTGCACTTTCAATAAAAAAATTAGTAGGATTATCAATGTCTTTAATCTTTCTTGCAAGTCGAGCCTTCAAAGGTCGAAGCATCAACTCATTTTGAAAAAAATCTCAGGCTGGATATTTTGAATTTTGTGGAAATCATGATGAAAATGGAAGATGGATTTGCTATGGAAAATCCCGATTATCACAACCCTATGAGTAGTTTTTTTTAGTGTCTCGCATTGTTTGCATGAGGCCATGCAAAACCTCAAGCATGGGGGAGTGGTTGTTGAGACAGTAGTAGTTAGGATTATTATTTTTTTAATAAAAAGGAAGTGCCAACAGGAGCATTGATCAGCCTTGTCCCAAAAGAGGAGGCTTCTAAAATCTCAACATATGGTCATCAAATTACAGAATACCCTCTTCTCACAGAGCTTGGGGCCCAGTCACCAAATTATTTTTCATTATTCTGTTGCAAACCCAGAGTTCCTACATCTAGTGTTGGTATTTATTCCATCTACATGGTTTTTCGGTTGATTCAGATTACAGGTCCTCTTCCAGAACACCAGAGAACACTAGCTACTTCTACAAGGTGAAGCCTACAAAAGTTTTAGAAGCAAAACCCTGTGTCCATCTGGTACTCAGGTGATCTTGTACTGGTAATAAGGTGATGGTAGCTCTAATCATGTATTCAATTTTTTCTACTCAATTGAAATGCTTCAAGTAATAGGACATATAAAATCAATAATTTGTTTTCATTTTAATAAGGAATTAGACTAATTATGTAGTAAACATATGATTACTCTCAATTATTGCACACTCCTCCATATTAATACAAGGGCTTGCATAAATTCATGGTATCTCCTTAGATGGAAATCATTCATCATCTCACTGTGTTTCTGACCTCTGCTCTGTTCTAGTATTGCCCTGTTCCGTTACTGTCCTATTCTGGTACTATCTATTATGGTACTGCAGAAACATGTTCTGATACCAGTTACCAATCTGGTACTGATGCCAAGGTGATATGATCTTTGTCCTGTGCTTAAAATCATTTTCACTTCAGGTAATTAGAGGTATGGGCTAATCTCTTCATGTTCTTTCTATCAAGGATCATTTAAGTCCTGTGTTGAATTGTTTTTACTCTCAAGTACATCTTCCTCCTACATTTCTACACTCAACCTTGAATGAACCATCCTTGTTTTCCTTTAAGAAGATATTTCCACATTTAGCTCGATATAATAATGGGTGCACTTCTCTTATTACCTCATCATTTTGAAAAAGTGATTTCTAATTGAAATATCCATTGAAAAGTGGTGACACTATTATGTATAATACTAACCTAGTTGATGCAAACAATTTTTTATCCAAGTTTATCTTTACAAGTTTTTCTTAGGGGGTATTGATGAAAACCTCATATGGTGGACTACCCTTGCAAAACCACAATGAAATTTCATTAGAACCCTAATAGGATTAACTAGAGGGACCTCTTAGTCATTATCTGAGATGTTCCATTATACATTGAATAGATGAGATTTAAGTTGAATGTGGATGATGCACCCTTGGGATAATTGTAAGCAATTAATTATGTGCCTAATAACTCAAAAACACTCTCGTACCACCTACCTTCCTTATACTCTAAAACTGTCAATGAGCAGTATACATAATTCTAAATCTTTTGAGTAATATAATAAAAAGGAAGTATCAGGAAGTACAAGTAAACCTGTTGGGGTACTGAACAGGCCTGCTGGTAGCGGGGCCATGCTTGTATGGTACTAAGGTAAACCCATCAGGGTACTGAACAGGCCTACTGGTAGTGGGGCTATGCCGGGTAAAGGGAGTTGAAAAAAAAAAAAAACATAAAGTGGCACACTTAAAACTAAACAAAACCCCTTGGGTCTCATTCTGAAGCAATCACTATCAAATCAAGGCTAGGATATGACCTTTATATGTCTCAAATGATGTTCTTAAGAACCTTCAAGTATCCACTTTAGATTTCTATCTTTAAAAATAAATAGGTTTGCATGAGAAGTGGGACCCTCAGTATGTGTAATTCACCTTACCTAAGCAAGAAGAGTTTCATCTCTAAAAACTTGGATAAGAAACGAGTTAATCATCTTGGGATGTATTCTTTTATGTGTTCCTCTCTTCAAATGAGATATAAACTATGCTTATATCACTTTTGTTTTAAAGGTAATCTAGTCAGGGGGACCTATTAGCCAAAGTCCTTATGAAAAATCTTGGCCACTATCCTATAAGCATATTAGAGTCATAGCTAACCCTTTCTCCTAAATTTGATCGAAAACAGATTGGATAAGACTTAACGTCAAATCACTAACATATCTAATATATTATCCATGACTCCACTTGTCTGTCATAACTACTTTGCCATGGGTAAGAAGTGTGAAGCATAAGCCAGGAATTTTATATTGTTTAAAATTAGGAACTGAAGAAGGATGAAACTTCAGGGGAATGCTTGATCAAGTGAAGAGTACCATCAATTTTGAAATTTTGAAGATCATTGTTGCATGAGGACATGCAATGAATTAAGCATGGGGAATGTTGAGTCTCAGATTTGACATATATAATGCCATATATTACCTTGTATCTGATCCTTTTTGCCTATGTTATAATCCTATACTTGACTATTTCCTCCCAAACACATACCCAATGACCTTGTTCATGTGCATAAGGGGTAAATTATGATTAAGGCATGATTTGTTTAGTTTTTCTTGAGTTAATTTGATTAAATGTTTGATTTTGCATGATCCTAATTGTTTGACTCTTAGAAAGTTTTGATCCAGTACTATCACAATCTGTGCTATTCCAGTAGTGCCCATGCACCTAATTCGGTACTCAGGATTATGACTGTGTATTCTGGTACTAAACAACTACCTACAGGATTTTGGTACCAACATTCCAGTACTTGATTTTCACCTCGATTTCTGGGCCGATGACAATGGATCTAAAAATTTGGGTACATGGGTTTTGTCCAGAGCTATGGTTTCATTTGGAAAAGTGAGAAAGAATTGCCATATATTGCATGTGTGGACCTCCATCTCAGGGGGAACGATCCATCCTCAATTTTTTCCAATTTTCCAGAAATTCTAAGATCATGCCCAGATTTGTGGGAACTATATTTTCTTGATTAGCTAATGGTTGTACTCGATCTCCATTGATGGAAAATGGTTTTGATTCGGATTTGATTTTCTAGATCCAAAATTGTAATGGAAAAATCATATAAATTGAGTGATGGCTAAGCCAAAAGAGAGAGGAATTTTTATGTTGGAGATTGGATCTCTGAACATGTTATCTCTATAAACATACTTGCTGAAGAATTAATATGAAGTCAAGTTCATCAATTATGTGTGTTTTGTAAAGTTTATTGTTCTGTACATTTCTTTGAGCTTCCTTGTTGGCACGGCAAGGGCCCACCGATCCAACCAAGGTAAGCTCCTTTGTAATTATTTTGGGAATGCAATTTTATTTGTGTGTGAGTGAAACAGTTTCATAGTTTAATTGTAAAACCAGTAAGTATAATTCATTTATGTTGCATTTCAATCATACATTTGATAATGTGAAATATATATTTGTGAAAATTATGTAGATGTTCATAATTTATGAGTGAGCATTTATTATTCTAAGTGTGTGTGAACAATCATTTGCTAAGTTGTGTGCTTAACCATTTGTTTCCATTTTGCAAGTACAGGAACAATTAAGATCCCATCATCCACCCTACATGGACCATTACATGGAGAATCTTAATACCCCTAGTGTTTCCTGTGCAGGGACAAATAGTTTCTTCTAGAATTGATTAAGTTATGAGTGATTTCCTTTTGAATACTGTGTGCAAAAAATTGATTACAGTTTATTGTTTTTTATTGCTACAGGAAACAAGCTTCTCAAATTCATCTCTTTAACTCTTGAGCCTAGAATGAATAGACTTTCTCCTTAAGATAGAATCCTTTGATTGATTGTTTTGCTTGAGAAGTTTTATTATCAGTTTTCTTTGCTAAGTTTGAAGTTGTGTGAAGCATTTGGATATCCTAAAACAAAGTGTTGATTGTTGATTATTTTAGTTGCTACAAGGGGACAGATGCAAAGTCCATCTCTTTTATTTCATGAGCCTTTGAATGGATAGATTCATTACCTGAGCAAAAACCTTTAGATCACATGCTTGTTGGATTATGTTTATGAGTTTTGTTTTCTGATATTTAAGTTGTGTGAGGAAGATAAATTAAAAAGTTGTAAAACATAGTATTGGTATTGATTGTTTCATCTTTATGCTATACTCATCAGACATAGGAACCTATATGTTATTGACACATATAGTGCATCAACTCTATTGATTATGAATCCTAGATTGACATTTAAATGAGTGTAAGATATATATTGAACATATTTGTACACCAACACTGGTGATTGGGCTCTATTGTTTGATTCTCGATTCAAAAACTTCAAAGGAAAACTTACCACCCATTGGTCGGGCCCTTACAAGGTAGACACTGTATATGACAATGGAGCTATAAAAATTAAAACAATTGATCATGGACAAGTCTCCTTTGTGGTAAATGGACACCGACTTAAATTTTATCATAAGCCCATTTCCAGAGAAGATTTTCTATAGGTCATGTCAACTGACAAGGCACTGGCCTTAATAGATGGCGAAGTTCCCCCTTGTTCTTGAATTTTTTTTTGAGTTTCCTACTGTATATATGTAAATATTTTTTGTATTTTGTTAATAAGGCAATTCTAGATATTTCTGTAAGTGATTATTTCATTGGGAGTACACAGTTTCAAAGATCTTTCTTCAGAACATTGTTATACTTGAATTTTGTGTCTATTAAAGCATCAAATGAATATTGACTTACTGTAGTTAGCTATATTTTTGCAAACATTCTCATTTTTTAAGGCATTCTAAAGCAGTTTCTCTTGAAACTCTTCACCACTGTATAAGGAAGTGATACCTTAACTATCAAGCCTAGAGGTCTCTTGTACAGTTTTTCCAAGAAACCTGAGTAAGTAAGTCAAGTGTCTTTATCAAAGAGTAACAAGGAGGTCTAATTAGTAGTTAGTCATGGAAACATCATAATAATTACAAAAGAAGAAAGTAAGTTGAGCCTAGAGATACCTTTCTATTCTTTCTCAATGGTACCATCCACTACACACTAAATAGCTTGATTATATCATATCTTTAGATAGTCCACGTTCGATTAAGTACCCCTCACATTGGGACAACCACAAATAATATAACGAAAAGTCATCCTCTAACATAAATACCATCCCAATTAAAAAGAAAAGAAAGAAAAAGGTGTTTCAGAGTTATTCCCCCATCTTCTTGCATAAGCAATCTTATACTAAAATCTTAAAGGATGGAGGGCCAGTCTCTGAGGGTTTAAGAGGCTAACCCGTCGGGATACTGAACAAGTCTACTGGTAGGGGGTACTGGTCTATGGTATGACTAGGTAAACCCGTGGGAGTATTGAACAAGCTTGCTGGCAGCGGGGCATTCTACCTAGCAAGGATGATGATCTGACAAAAATAAATAATAAATATAAATTTGTCTTGATGTATGGCATTTCTTGTAGACAAAGCTGACACAGATTATGTTTGGTTAAGCTAAGGTTAATGAATCTCATCAATTTTCCATTGGGAAATGACTCTAAGACTATCTTAAAACTCTCTTTCCTACCTCTTCTTATCTATATATATGATCTCTTATCCTATAGGTGGGGCCATCTCCTAACTGTCTCGTCGGACCAATCTGTGAAATTTCATCTTTACAATTGACATACTGTAAATCTTCAGCTATTGGGGGATACTGACTAGTTTCCTATACTTTTGATTGTGAGGTGTCACAATACTTAAGTGTGAGGGTGGGGTTCATGAGATGACAAATGATCATTGCCTAGAGAAAAGAGTCTTTGCAAGAATTTTTGTATTATTACCATGATATAGGTTATTACATTGATACTCATGTTATTTTTAAATGCTTAACTTCTATGTGCTATGCATTACTAAACTCATGCTTAACAGAACACTCTTTATTGGTTATCTTCCATTACAAGTTGCATAATGTAGGTTTGAAAATACATGCTTTATGCTTGCTATAACCCATTCATTATAGGTTTTGACATTATATGTCATATGCAAGAAGAATGAGTGAGCATGGAGCACTCTGCCTCTGCTCATTAATCACTATGGTTGTCAAAAACACTTCAAAATTGCAGGTTGTCCATTATAAGAGGCGAAAATGCACTTAACACAGGGGTACCAGATGAAGTACCATATGAGATGTCGTTTGAAGTGTCCTTTGAAGTGTCATTGAATTGCATACTAGTAATTGTCCTAGATTCTAGGTAACCAGAATTTAGTTATATTCAATTACATTGGTTGCAGGCATTGATTAAAATATGCATCATATGGTTATGATCAAATGTCCAAGTCAAAAGACTTGGACATTGATCTAAGTATGCACCACTCCATTTCTCCCAAGCTTGCCATCAAATTCGAATCTCCCACACATGGCCACTCGCACGCACATGTGGGCAACGTACTCCACCATAAGATCATCCAAAATCAGGCTGGACACTCTATTGTTTCATTTTCCCTTGCCATTTTCTTTGCCCTGCATTAAGAAATTGCACCCAACCTCTGCTAAATTCACCCTATGTTCTAATCACACTTAGACTGTGTTAAACCTATGCCATTTCTTGGCCTATTCACACCCTTTCTTGGTAAAATTCACCCTCTATTCCAATCACACTCAGACCGTGCCCAATTTGTGTATTTGCGTGACTCGATATCTCCTTGCTTAGTGAATCCAAACTCTGTCACAATTCCCAAGCGATACGAATCATCCTCTTATGCAAACTTGTTTGCCATTCCAGAATTCCCACAATGCAGGGAAGTGTTCTTGTGTGCTGGCTGGGGGCCATTTCTGTCGAGTTTGCAAGGCTATGATGATGGTCTTTCTATGAAATTTGCAGTTGGTTTTGATGGAAAGATAGCACATGTAGGGTCTCTCAACTTTGCGGTCACAAAAGACTCAATTGCTACTGCAACAAAACTTCCAATAATGGGAGATAGGTGGTTCAAGAATCATCAATTACCGCGCTCAAGTTACAATAGGGTTTTTAAGCCCAAATTCGAGAGAATTTCAGGAGTGAAAGGGCATGCTAAAGAGTGGATAAATCCAGAATTGGTCAATCCCCTCATCGTTATCACAAGGTTAATTACATGTGAAGGTAGATACTCCACCTTCAAAGAATGTCACTTTAGATTGTTGGCTCATTTTTTGTTCAATAAACCTTTGAACTTTCCTTTTTATTTTCTCAAAATCTTGGATAAAATGTCTTCTCAAGTGAGGAAAAATGTGACCAACCCCCACAATAGTCTCTTCCACCACAACTTGATCAAACTCCTCATTATTATTGAACTAGAGAAGTAGGGGCAAAGTTGGGATGCCTTTATCTACCAATTTGCAAATCCTCACTTGACAGTTAAGACTGGAAAAAATCCACTTAGCCTAAAACTATCTCTCCATCCAAGCATCACTCTCCAAAAACTCCAAACTCCCTTGCACAAACTCCCTCTTTGCCGAAACAATACCAAAAGCTTATTGATGTTCCTACTTCTTCATCGAGGAAAAAGACCAAGAACAAAGACCAAAAAAATCTTGTTGTTGACCCCCCAATACCTTCATTTTCTCTTGATCCTACACCTAAGAAGCCCCAAGAAGTAATGTAGCAAGAATTTCCCATCATTCCCACAAACAAGAGAGGAGCCAACTGATTTGGTAAGGGACCCTTTTGGAAGAGTACCCATAACATAAGAACCAAGCCTTATGCAAAGCCTCCACCTGCTTTGGATCCTATCCAAGTATTATCCAACCTTGAGAGCCCTCATAAGAAACCTAGCGAAGTCTTTATGGATGGATTAGAGCCACTAAGGTAAACAGAATTAGAACCTACCTCACCTTTATGATCTCCCATCACACCTACTTCACCCATGCCCACTCTTGATCCTAAAATTAATAACTTGTCCACATCTCTTAAAGGAAATAAGCCTTCCTCATAGATCACTGATTCTGCCCCAACTATAGAGGAGCTACAAAGGGAAAACCATCAGTTTCTCCAACAATTAGAAGAGAGGAAGACAATACATGCACACCTTCATCATGACAATGCAGTCCTTCAAAAAAAAGTTAACTCCCTTCAACGGTTGGTCGATGGGATGACCCAATCTAACTGTAGCTTAAGAGCTCAATTAAAGAAACACAAGAGACACAAGGCTAAGCCTACACAACAAGAAGGAGAGGCTTCTAAAGCCGATTCTCCTTAGCAATCCTAGTTCTGAGGGATGACTTCTTTTTGTTTGTAGTGGGACCTGCAAAATCCTAAGTGTGAGGGTAATGTTGGGCCCAAGATATGATCATTTTCATGATGTTATTATACACTTTTTTCCATATGTACATATGTGTTTTTATCTTTCAACAGAGCTTTTTGAAGAATTTTATGATAAAATGATATAATCGACATGAGGTACATATATTTTGTGTTTTGTGATTCAATGAAGTTTAATTTATCATATTTTA
>CBVK0100286327.1:0-22963 GCA_900067695.1 Picea abies
TTTTTGGTCATAAATTTAGTTAGTTAGTTTGTTTGTTTTTTTTTAATTTTCGTGTTTTTTTAGTTTTTATATATAATTTATTTATTTATTTTTGTTTTTTTCTCTTTAGTTTTTAAAGTTTTTCTTTATTTTTTTTTTAATATAAATTTGTTTTTAATTTTTTTTTATTATTTTCAATTGTTTTCTTTTCCTTAGTTTTTTTAGTTTTTAATTTATAAAAATAAAATAAAATTATAATTTTTTTGTTAAATATTCAAAAATAGTGTTATTTAATCACAATTATTTTTTATGTATTGAAGTAAAGGTAAACAATTTGTTAAAAAAGATGTTTTCCACTATTTTTTAAAAGTATGCAACTATAAATTAATTAAGGAGACACAATTATGTGAAAAATCTTAATTTCAAAAAAGTAAATGGTAAAAAATATTTTTAAGATTGAAAGAAGTATGGAAAAATGACTAAAAACACCATTCAAAAAAAAAAATTTTAAAAATTGAAAATAGATGAAAAATAAGCATTAAAAAAAATATTGTGGAAATATTATGGATCAGAAAATTTAAAATATCAAATACCACCTAAAAAGGGAGGGGGTGCTACCGGTAGCACCATTTTTAAAAACAAGGTAAAAAATGTGACCCTTGAAAAAATGAGAACTCGACAAAGTTCTTGTTAAGTTGGTAATATTGTTGCTGTAGGTTTTATCCTTTCATTTTGTTGGATAATAATAAAACAAGGACCTGGCAATTTCTCTGGTGTACGAAGCCCACACTGGGTGAACCACATATATCTTTGTCTCTATTGTATTGTGTATCTTTTGTGTTTTATTTATGCATTTGTCTTATTTTATTGCTCTGCGATCCTGTTTTTCTAACTGTGTCTTCACTGTTGCTGTAAACTCTTCCCTTGTCATTGGTTTATTGTAAACTTTTATCCTGAATCCATTTACTAGCAAGGGAATTCCTTCTTCATCAATGGTTCTGATCTGGACTGAACCATTATAATAACATTTTTCAATGGTATAGGGCCCTAACCACCCACTCATTAACTTTCTTTTGATGTCCTTGAATCTTGAATCATATAAGAGGTCTCAATCCCCTTCTTTGAACTTTCTGTTCTTGATCTTCTTATCATGCCAATTCTTTCTTTGTTGTTGCACTACTTCAGTGTTGAATAATGCTTGCATCTTATACTCATCTAATGCATTTAGTTGATTTAATATTTCTGTGTTGATGTTATATTCATATTCAATTCAGCTTTTGTTCTTAATGTATGGTATTCAAAATCAATATGGAGCATGGATTTTTTACCATAGACTAACTCAAAGGGTGTGAGCCTTGTGGTAGTCTTCCATGTGATGTTTTATTCCCATGTTGCTTCTGTGAGTTTCTTTGACCGATTTTTCTTGTTCATGCTCACTGTTTTGGTGAGGATGTTTTCCAGCTCTTGGTTGGTGACTTGAGCCTATCCATTTTCTTGTGGATGGTAAGGTGTTGATTTCCTATGGTGGATGTTGTGTTCCTTCATGATTTATTCAATAAGTCTTGATGTAAACTGAGGTCCTTGGTCTGTGACTATCTCTCTTGGATAACCAAACCTTGAGAATATGCATTCTTGGAGAAATGAAACTACATTTTGTTATGTGGCATCCTCAATAGTCTTTACTGCATCCCACTTGGTAAGATAGTCAGTGCATACAAGTATGTGCTTCTTCTGCCCCGATGGTGGATCAATTGGGCCTATAAAATCCATGCCCCACTTGTCAAATGGTTCCAATGATACTTGGGGCTGAAAAGGAATTTCATTCCTCTTTGTAGGCTTTCCCATTCTTTGACATTCATCACATTGTGAAGTGTATTGTTGATCATCTTTGTGTAGGGTTGGCCAATAGTATCCTACTTGCAAGATATTGTAAGTTGTTCTCTTTGTTGCATAGTTCACTCCACATGGTTCATCGTGACAAGCATGGAGGATATCATGCACTTCATCTTCTCTTATGTATCTCCTCAAGACTTGGTTTGGAACAAGTTTGAACATATACCTTGCTACCCAAGTGTTGGTTGTGCTTTTCTGGACTATCTTGCATCTTTCTTGGTAGGAGAAATGTTGATGAAACTTCACTTTTGTCATATAATTTGCTATGTCAGCAAACCAGGGGGTTTTTGTTAATATGGAAAAGAGGTGATGATCTTGAAACTGATCATCAATCATGCCTTCTTTAGTAGGAATGGTCAACCTGAACAAAAATCTGCAACAACATTCTGCTTGTTAGGCTTGTCAAGTATAGTTAGATCAGATTGTTATAATAACAAAAAACATCTAATCATTCTACCATTGATATCAGATTTACTCATCAAGTATCTAATGGAAACATGATCCGTATGTACAAAACATTTATACCTTCTAACATAATGTCTGAATTTATTTAGAGAATTAACTACTACTAGAATTTCCTTTTCTGTAACAATGTAGTTTATCACTACACCAGCCAAGTTTTTAATTATGAAATAAATTGCATAAGGTTTGTTGTCTTCATTTTGTCCCAAGGCCAATCCTACAAATTTATATGATGCATCAGTATGAATATGAAATGGAAGATCCCAATTGGGACCTTGTAGCACAAGAGCAGTTGAGAGTCTTTCTTTTATTGTTTCAAATGCTTTTTGACAGTTTAGAGTCCAACAATAATCTACATCTTTGGATAGCAGGGTAAATAGGGGAGACATTATCTCACTAAAATCCTTGATGAATCTATTGTAGTATCTTGCATGTCCAAGAAAACTTTTGATATCTTTTGGTTTCAAAGGGGTAGGAAGTAGTGTGATGATTTGACTTTATTTTTGTTCCCTTCAATCCCTCTAGAGGATAGGTGGTGTCCTAAAACAATACCTTCATTCATCATCATGTTGCATTTTTCATTTCTATGGGACAAGTTTAGTTCTTTACTTCTTTAGACTTCCCATAAGGGGTAAATTCATCCATATAGATCTCAAGTTTATCATGAATGAGTTTTGAAAATATGCTAAGTATTTCTCTTTGGAAAGTGGTTGGGGAATTATATAGGCCGAATGGTACGATTTTGCAAGAAAATATGCCCCAGGAACAAGTAAAGGTTGTTTTTTCATGTTCTTCAAGACTGATTTGAATTTGGTTGTATCCACTAAAACCATCTAGGAATGAAAAGTATTATTTCCCGACTAAGACATCCAAGATTTGGTCAATGAAGGGTAAAGGAAAATGGTCCTTCCTTTTGGCCTTGTTTAGCTCTCATTATTCCACACATATCCTCCATTTCCCATTATTTTTTTGAACAATAACAAGAGGAGAGACCCACTCACTATCTGAAATTGGATATATGAAACCGACATATAGCAAATTTTGAAATTCTTGTTTAACTATATCCTTCATTGCAGGGTTCATCCTTCTTTGGGGCTACCAAACGGGTTTGCAATCCTCTTTGATGTAAATATGTTGAGTAAAAATGGAAGGATGGATTCCTTTCACATCCTTATAATGAAATGTAAAAGCTTCAATGTTTCTTTTCAGCACATCTAATAAATTTTGTTCTTAATGGTTGGTAAGTCTAGTATTGATTTTGAGTGTTTTTGCATGGTTGATCTCTATGGTTTTAACATATGGGTCTTCAATATTAGAAATGAATAATTCTATCCATAAGGATGTTTTATTTCCAACAGAAATTCAGATCTGGTTTCATCATTTATTCCCTCTATTTTCACATCAGTTGGATATTGGTTTTGCATAATTTTTTTAAGGAAGGTGTCCTCATCAATTTTGCTACTAGCTAAGGATTTGTTGATAGTATATATGGGATATGTAGTTGTTTGGGTCAGATATTCTTCTTCTTATATCCACATAGGAAGGTTTTCTATTATCAAAGGTTGGGAAGGATGATAAAGATAAATCTGTTTTTGGGATATGCCATCAGTTATAGTCATGTTGTCTTCCCTACAACCGATGTACGCATATGATGTGTCCATACAAGGCCTTCCTAGAATAAGAGGGTATCCATTGAATTGAGACTTGGTTTGAAGGAATAAGAAGTCAGTAGGGTACTCCCAAGAATCAATAGAGATTATTATATCTTCCAACATCCCTTCAAGTTTGATTGTGGATATATCTACAAGATGAAGGACAGTAGGGGTATCCCTCAAGAATACCTAAAGGTTGAGTTTCAACATAGTATCTTTGATCATAACATTGATGGAAGCCACTAAATCTATAAGAACATTCTGGATCAATGTTTTGTTGATTTGAACATTCACTAAAGGGCTTCTTGGATCCAAGTACTAAAGTACAATTGACTTTCCAAGCATAAGGTCAGCTAGTTGTCCTATAAAATTTATGGTGGGGGCATCTTTTATTTTTCTCCATGGCCTTTTGATGCACTCTTCTTTGATAAATCTATTTAAAATGGAAACATCCTTGATGGATTGTAAGATAGGTATCTTTATGCACAAACTCTTGAGTTCTCCTAAAATTTCTCTCTTCGGATGTATACGTTTTCTTTTCATTTAATCTATTGGGATAAGGAGGAGTTTGTGGTTGAGGTGAGGGAATATCTTCTTTCTCAGATTCTACATCTTCTATTAGCTTTGGTTGTTGTTGCAAGACTTTTTCGTATCTAAGATTAATTTATTGTACTTCCAAGGAATAAGTATGATAAGGTGTTTCATTTTTGTACATAGGTTGAACATGCTTGTTATTCATATTTGGAGCAGGTTGAGAAGGTATTTGAGGTTGTTTAGGAGGAACACTATTTTGAGTAGCATTATTGGGTTGAGGAGGAGAAGGCATTATTGCAGGTTTCTGAAAATTGTGGCCTCCATCCTTGTATAGGTTGACTCCTCTTGGGGTTTTGATTTTGCGGAATGCTAGGAAAGGATTGGTATGGAGGAGAAATTGGTGGTCCTTGATATTGCTGAGGATTTGTATTTGTAAAAGGATATGGATTAGGATTATACCATGGTTGAGAAGACATCTGTGTATTATATGCACCAAAATTTTGACCAGGATTGAAATTCAAACCTGTTTGGAAGGGTCTTGGTGCTGCATGCCTCCTTTGATTGATGAAGTATAGTGATTCCACATTCTCCTATGCTCCTCGAAATGTAGCTTTCAATCCTAGAAAAGAATGACTTTTTTAGTTGGATGATTTTCTTCACAAATACCACAACAATCTATAAGGTCTAGAGGGCACTCATTTCTAAGATGATTTTTAATGCATTTAGGACAATAGACAACTAATGCCTTCTCTATCTCTTGTTTCTTTTCGATCTGAAAAGTATCCATTTGCATGGATAAAGAAGGTAAGATATCAGTTTTAATATCTTATATTAACCCTCGTAATTTATTTTTTATATGAGTTGTAGGGTTAGACGATTGAGGTACCAAACCTCTGTTTCTTGTACCTTTCTTTCTTGAGGATATTGAATGGTTTTTTAATATTCTTTTGATATCATCATAGTCCAATTGATAGATATATCCATTGTATAGGAGATTCAATGTTTCCATGAGATACTCTCTTACTCCTTTGAGTAATACAATCTTGAGTGAGTCTTCATGCAGAGTACAATTTTGAGATTTTTTGTAGATTAGCTGAAATCTCTCTCTTCAAAGTATTCTAGAGATTCATTAGGTTCTTGAATGATTATGAAAATCTCATCCCTTTTGTCCCTTTCTCTACAATAGTCTCTGTATCTTTTACTGAATGTGCTTTTCATTTGATCCCAGGTTATGATACTATTTCCCTCCATGCTCATGAACCATATCAGAGTTGAATCCTTCAGGGTGGAAGGAAAACGTTTGAGCTTCTGTTCATTAGTAGTATAATCAAATGTCCTACATATAATTGCAAACTCAAACAAGAAAGTGTCAGGATATTCGTAAATACGTCCATGAAAACGAGGTTAGGAAAAATGATTAATATTTTTCATCTTGGTCTCTCAATTGGATTCCCGAATGGGAAACTCAAATATTTCTACCATATATTCTTCACCAGCCATGACACGAGGTGAGGGAGATTGTCCTTCTTCTGAAAATTCTTCAAATTATGTAGCTTCCCTTTCCAATAAACCCTCAAGTGTTTTAGGACCAATCTCTGGATTTCTTGGACCTATTTTTGTGGTGGGTGTTTTTGGTAAAATTTTCCTTTGCTATTTCTAGGTCTAGTCATTCATGAAATTAAATATAGGAAAACTATTTTTTTTCCTTTATATATATATATAATCCTAAAATGCAAAGAGTGTGACAAGGAGCTAACAATACTCACTCGAAGTGAAATCACTTGGGATTTTACACTACATACATTTTATAGTGAGGCTGACCTTGTGTTTGAGGTATCATTTTTTCTTCTCCAAGTCACACAAAAGAAAACAAAAAGGGAAATGATATGTTGGCTTTAGCACCTCCCCGACAATGGCACCAAAAAGTGATAGGCCTTAGAATACCAACAATAATTCTACTACATCCTTGGATTCTTACTTTACTTTGTCAACCAGGGGTTCATACAAACTTCATAGGTTCTATGCAACGTATATGCAATATGCACTGACAATAGTATAGGTCTGAGATTGATCAAGGGTTGAAATGTAGGAAATGGTGTAGGAAATTGAAATGACAGAAATAAGCTTTAAACTTTTGTTTGAATGAAAAGCACACCAAATTGGAAGAGAAAGTAATCTAGATTTTAGGAAAAGGAATTTATTATAATGGTATGAAATAAAGCATAATAAACTAGGGAAAGTAAACTACATGAAAAATATGAATTATTTCTAGTGTATGACAAAAAAATGTAATTAAAGAAGCTAACTTAATATATGGACTAAATGAGCTACTTTATGTCGAACCCTTGGATCAACAGAAAACCATGTGTATCTTTATTGTTTGTTTCTATTTCCATGAAAATAATATTAAGCTAAATTGAAATATGGAGCTAAAATATCCCGACAAAAAGTTTGTACAACAACTATACAATTTTTACAAGTACTGTAACCATTGTACATGAAACTCCTACATGAAGCTAAAAAGAAGCCTGAAATGTTAGTATGAGTCTTCTAAAGAATCACCAAAGCTAGACTATAATAAAATGGAACATATCTGAGGTTCTCAGCCTTGAAAAGACATCCAAGGGTGTTCAAATAGGTTGTTGAACCCTTCTAGAATATACATGTTGAAACTAACTAGTTAATGAAAAATTGACAGAAACCATAATTAATCACGCAAAACTATATTAATATTCAAAAGAGAATGAAATGCTAACTAACCACTAATTAACATGAAAAAAAACTAAAGAAATTTCAACAGGGTCCTTGATCCCTCTTGAATGGGCCCTACCCAAGAAGCACAAGGAACCTTGAGAAAACTCTAATAGGCTGAAAACATGACCATTTTTATTCCATCAACATCAACAGTACATCAAGAGAAACAAGGCTCTAAATCTTCAAAAAAAGTCTTCAGAGAAAAATATTAATACAGTATCATAAAAAATCTGTTCTCTGTCCCCTAGGTTAGAGGTCTAAATGTAGTCTTGAGATCTCAACCTCTTTGCTTAGAATGATGAGAGAAATGGGGGATCTCAATCAATTCCATCTGGATCTTGAACTCTTATTGGTCAAGAGTGGATGTTAATGAATAGAAAGTGCTCTAGAGGTAGGCGGGGACAAGGTTGCTTGATTCTTGGTTGGCAACGCTCTTAGGGAGACAAAATCCCTTGGTTCTAGGAATCAATGCCCATTGAATCCCTTGGAACATAAAGTTTGACCTGATTGGTGCTACACACATCCTTTGGCATAGATATTAGAGCAAAAAGGTATGATATACATAAAATTCCACCTCAAAATACATCTACTAAGCAATATTAAAAAATATTCATGAATTACTATTAAATACGGTAAAAAACAAGTATTAATTCATATTATGGTGGAAAATTGTGCCTATCATGAGCCTTTGAGATAGGCACATTAGTTCCTATCCATCAACAAATGCCAATGTTTCTAGCCAATCGATGTTGAGCCACCATTTTGGTTTATTTATTGTGTTGTATCTCCACGTGGCTTCCATCTCCTCCAACAATCATCTGCTGACTCTTGGGTACCTCTGGCTTGTCCCATATGGAAGTAAAGTTTTCATCACCCTCCTTCCTGCTTGGCTTTAGGATCCTGTGTGATTTTTTACACCTCATCCTTTTGGCCTCCAAGTGGAGTTACATCATAGCCGTTAGGTGGAACCTCTAGCTTATGCATTCATATGACCCTGCGTATTTCATCATATATTCCCCTTGTATGGTCTTTAGTCTCTCTGAATCCCTTATATGTGGTTTCATATTTTACCCTCTATCTCGAAGCAAGATCAACCATATAATAAATTATATAAGGAATTGGGTTTAGGCTCAGACAAGACGATTAGTTATGGTTGTCTTCTTTCGCGTGTGGAAAGGGATTTTTCTCCCTTCATCTCTGACAGAATCACGACATTGTAACCACTGTCAAATTGTATCAACCTCAGGTGATCTCCCAGTCTGTCCTAGTGCCAACTATTAGTTTGTTGGATTTTCATGGCTTCCAATCTCATGGCACACAAGGAGTGAGCAATCATTAAGGAACAAGTCTCTCATCTTGAAAAGGACATTGAGGAAATGAGAACCTTAAAGTAGATTCTATAAGTATGCCTGAGCAGTTTGTCCACCCATGTTATTTCTACCCTCAATATCCTTATCAAGTGTCATCAATTCTTAATGATGAATGTGTAGAATTGAATAATCATTTGGTGGAAATCTTGGCTTGTCCCTACCAAACTTGGAACTCTTAGTCAACCTCTGCCCACTCTGATGAAGCCTCCTCTCCCGCGGGAAATTTAAATCTCCTAGACTTGAATTCTCTAGCATAGGTGTCAAATAGGAAAGAATATGGAGATAGGTCCCACCTCCCCTCAAACTGATTAGTGGATGTCGTGCTTATTTTGGTTATGCTTAGGCTTTTTCTTGGAATGTCTACATTGTAATTTTTTTTTGAGCCTCTTCTCTTTCAGAACATTTGAAAATGTTGTTGTTAATTGGGCACAGTTCTCCACTAGTAGCCAGTGAGAGTCTACATATGTAATAATGTCCAACCAATGTACTCTTGGTGTGCACTTTGCCACAACCTTTACTTAATATTAAATCTCCGAGTTTTAATTAGAAAAAAAGAATAAATATCCATATATTGTTGTTTTATGATGAGTATTTTTATGATGTTTTTTTTGTACTTTTATTTTTATGTGAATCATTACTTTAGGGAAAATAACATTAAATATTGTCATTTTTTACATGAAATCTATAAAAATATATTATTTTTCAATTGCGCCCATATAAATGCTTAATTTGACATGTCATTTTAAACAAATGCTTCCAAAATGTGTATGTTTTAAATATATCTATCTTTGAAATGTATATGTTTTTGTTAAATATTTAAAAATACTCTTATTTAGATACAACTATTTGCTATGTATTGAAGTAAAGATAAAAAAGTGGTACAAATAAAATTTTACACTATATTTATAAAGTATGGTACCCTAAATTAATTCTGAAAAATTCTTAACTTAAAAAATGATATATAGCATTTTTAATATTATTAAAAATGACCTTTTTTATGTTTTAATTTTTTAACATTGGAAAAATAATTGAAAACATCATTGAAAAAAACAAAAAAGAAAAAAACATTTAAGTCCAAAGTGAAAATAATTTAATAAAAACCAGTTGAAAAAATAGTTGATACTTTATAGATAAGGAGATTTAAAATGTTAAAAAACTACCTTAAAAAAGTGGGTGATATTAGTAGCACCGCTTTTTGAAAAGAATATAAAATAACCACTAAATGCAACTTCTAAAAAATGAAAACTATATAGAGTTCATGTTAAGTTGGTAACTACGTTAAGGACAAAACTAAAATTGTATTCAATGGTTGATTCATTTATCACTCTTTAGGGTTATAAACCATCTTTCTCTATCTCATAACAAAATGGACAACATTCAAATTTCCCATAAAATTTTCTTTCTTTCCCTTATTGAGGTTGGATCTGCGTAGGGCATGTTCATTGTGTGCTATGTTACTACACTTGACGGTAACATATGGATCATGTGTGACACAACATATGGTGGCTGGCATAAAATGTGTGTCTCTTCAAGATTATTCTCTAGTTTGTCGTTCAACTCGACAACATGTAATTCTTCATTCATGGTTGTACTAGGTAACACAGTCCTGATCCACAAGAGGTGCATGGGTTATGTGTTCAAATTATCACTTGAGATTGACTCGGTTATATTGTATTTTCTACTTAAGTATATTATCTACACTTTATTATCTATCTTGTATACTTTATGCACAATTGGGTAGAACAAACAGATTGAGGGAATATTCTTTGTGTTCTCTTTAGGAGTACAAGTTGAGTTCTCACAATGAACTTGGTTCCCTTTATTTTTTAATAGTTTAAGTTGTATGGTTCCAAAGGATAAATAGAGTATATATTCTTAGGACCCTTGTTGGGCCCGAGATATGATCATTTTCAGGACAATTATTATACATTTTGCCACATGTACATATGCGTTTTTCATCTTTTAAAGGAGCTTTTTGAAGAATTTTATGATAAAATGGTATGATCGGCATAAGGTATGTGTAATTCATGTTTAATGATTGTATCAAGTATAATTCATCATGTTTTATGGTTTCCAAGAGCTAATTCACATTTTTCTGCTGTTACAGGGCAAAACACACTACGTTTCTAGTTTCAACACTTGATCCGACACTTGTTCCAGCACTCATTCTGGCACTTGATCCGACACTCATTCAAACACTTGGTATTGCACAAAAAGGGTGACTTGGCGGTTATGGCATTGGTAGCCAGTGTTGGGAAAATCGGAAACATGGGTTTTCTTCATGATCGCCCCCTCTCGCTACTAAGCTCCAGACAACTCAGTTTCAGTTGTCCAAAGAAGACAATTATTGGCTTGCTCTGTTTTGTCAGTTAGAGCATCATTTATTGTATTTTGACAGAATTAGAAGTGGTTCGAACCTCGTGAGGTCGACCACTTAGTTTGTAAACTTATAAATACTGTCAGGATGGTCATTAGATTGTTAACCAAGTAGAAGAGCCATTAGATTAGAGACAAATTCGTTTTTCTCTGTTTTGGTATTTTACATTGCTAGAATTGTGCCAAAACTGCGTTTTCAAGCTTTCATGGTGAATTCGCCTTGTTAAGTTCGTCGTGTGATTGTAGGAGGTAGCCACGACTTGCTGGGGGGCCCACCAGTAGTCTGGTGATTGTTCTTATGCCTGTTTATGCAATTCCTAATTTAATTACTCTTTCTTATTTCCTGTACATGTATATTTTTATTTAGTTCATTAATTTGTTGTAGCTTAATTGTTTTTCTTCTCTTTTGCAGGTTAGATGATGATGTGTATTAGCATGTATTGATTTTGTAGGCTAGGAAAAGACTTGCAAGTCTCTCTCTCTTTATACTAACATGTGTGCAAAGTAGATGTTAAATGATGCTTTCTTTTATGATTTTACAGTCAAGTTTAGAACAGATTTTTAATTAGAATAGAACATTGTTTTAATTTGGGTTTTCTTCTGATAAGGATTGATGGATGGGTAGATTTACTTCCAATTTTTATAGTTTGCTTATCTTAGTTTTACATAGATTTCATTTACTTAGTTATTGGTTAATGTAATTGTCAATTTACTTTTTAATATCATAGTTTAATTTCTGTTTTTAATTCATTTTCTTATCATAGTTTGAATGGTTAAAATAGACATAGTATAGTTTTATTTCACACAATTTCCTTTCTTAGAATTAACGTGCAATTGAATTTCTTAATGAATGAACCTAGTTTCCTTACATAGTGTAGAATTGGAATAATAATCTCGTTATGTTGTTGATGGTTCATACATGAATATGCAGGGTACCTAACATTATTGTTGTCATGGCTAAATTTTCCTTAGATTGTTTAATCCATACCTTTCATTTTTGCATTGAGATTAGTGTTGAGCTTATACCATTGAAATTTTCCTTTGTTGTCAAATGTCATCGAGATATCATCCGTCACCACCGAAGGCATTCACACAACCACCAGCATTAAATTTGAGTGTTTCATAGATTAAAGATAGTTTCCTGCTTTTGTAGCTTAGAAGAGATAGTTTCTTGTCTTCGTAGATTAAGATAGAAGTTAGATAGACTTTGCTTTGATAGATGAGATAGTAATTTGCTTGTCATAGATCAAGAATTAGTGGTAGTCTTTCTTGCTTTCAATAAAATAGATTTCCTTTCATGCATTGCATTGAGCATTTAGTCTAGTTGCCTCTTAGATTTCCTTTCATGCATTAGAAATAGTTTTTCATCAAGCATTTAGTCCACTTGCCTCTTAGGCTAGATAGTTGTTCAATGAGAAGTCTTTTCTTATTTGTCTATTTGCTTTAGTAGGATAGATAATTGTCTTACTTGCTCATTTTCTTTAGTAGGTTAGTTAGGTGTCTTTGCTTACTTGTCTATTTGCTTTAATAGGTTAGATAGGTGTCTTTGCTTATTTGCTTATTTATTTTCTTTCATGAGGTAGTTTCTCATTGAATGTAGGTTGGCAAGTTAAAATAGTTTGCTTTTGTCATTTGATTATCATGCTTAGTAATTTGTCTTTGATTATTGTTGAACTAGTTTTCTTTACATAGGGTTTTTACTCGCTTTCTTAGGACTATCCATCGACCCTTGGCCCAAAAGTACTTAGGTTACTTAGTTTCAAGTTTCTTAGTAGGATTTGCCCATTAGATAGGTTTGCTTGAGTAGATTAGCCTTAGATAGCCGCCTTCCTTAGTTAGATTATACTCCTACCAACCCTTCTACCTTTGGCATATATTTTGCTACAACTCTAAGTTTACTTACCCCGGGTTGACAATTTAATTGGGGGTTTTTACTGTGTTTTTAGTGCATATAGAACACCCATAATTTTTGGCGTCGTTGTCGGGGAGTTGTGTCAAGGTAAGAAGTAGTTAGGAAATAGATCATTTCTAGACCTTAGCATTAGATTGGTGGTGGGGGAACTTTAAGACGAGAGGTAAGAACCTGCGCATCTGCTATTGCAGGCTCCCCCAAACCCAATGGTAGTTTTTTCTTTTTCTTTTTTATTTCTTTCATGAATAGACCTAGAGATCCAAAAGTTAGATACATTAAATATAAATTAGACCTTTCAACTAAGGTTCCTTCTGATCTCTTTGGGGGAAGGAACGTTCCGCTTATAAAATCCACAGATAGATACCGAAAAACAGGAGCTAGATCAACCCAAAGAGCTAAAATAGTCTCTGAGAAGACTAACACAGGGAACACTATAGAACACAAAATTGAAGCATCAATCATATTAGGATAGGGGGAAGGACCACTTGAGCCTTCCGCAAAACCAAACAATATAGCCTTTTCTTTTACACAACCACCAAGAAATCCTAACTTTGAGGACATCATAGACCCTAGACAGGTAAATATTTTGTTTGGTAGTTCAGCCAATGTAATTATCTCTCAAAATTGACACAGAAACTTTGGCACCGATAATCTCAACCGGCTCGAGTAGAGTCCTAGACATCCAATCAGCAGGAAGACCTTTTCATCAAAGGGAAACCTTATTCTCTTCAAAGATAAAACCACTTAGGTACTCTCTTTTTGAAAACCGAGTCAATATGGGTGATCCGGAGGACCATAACAATGTAAGACATGGGGAAGAAGAAGAAACTAGAAACCAAACCGAAACTACCTTCGGGTTTCCGATTCTAGACACCACTCCAAATGTCAACATGAAGAATATTTCTCTCTCAACATTGCCTACCTTTTATGGTAAAAATAGTGAAGATCCAGACACCTTCCTATTTGAATTTGACATCTTGTGCAGAAGCTACAACTATGTGTAAGATGCCCAAAAATTAAAACTCTTTTCTGCCACCCTTAAAGACTCTACACTAAGATGGTTCACGGGGTTGGGAGAATCCAATATTAGGTCTTGGGAATCCATGAAAGACATCTTTCTTAAGAAGTATCAGGACTACTGCAAGACCAAAGAGTCTCATAATGACATCTTTAAAATCCAATAGTTAGAAGACGAGACCCTCGAAGACTATATGGAAAGATTCGGTTATATCTCCCAAAATTCAAAATACCATGACCTTCCAGAGGATGCAATTAGGGCTCTTTTCCTTAAGGGAATTTCAAAAGAATATATAGAGATGCTTAACCTGATGGCATCAGGTGACATTTCTCATAAACCTTTTTCTGAGATATGTGAAATGTGTAAAAACTACTCAAGGAGTAGAGCCAAAACAAGAAAGAATGTTTGGGACCCTTCCAATAGAAGCTTAAAACCAATTAGTTCAGGTGGTATTACAAGAGCAGAGATAGGGAACCTTCTAGAAAAATTCAAGATAGACATCCTAAGCACAATAGGTTCCCAGTTGGACACCCTTAAAATAAAAAAGAAACAGGAGGAGGAAAATGTAGCAATAAGCATATATTGCCCAACGTGCAGGAGGAAGCATTCCTCAAGGGAATGCCCATTAGATAACATTTCAGTTTGTGGCTTCTTCACATAAGACCATTCAACTGAGAAATTTCCATCCTTGCTTGGTTTATTAGCCATATATAGGAGTGGATATCCCGGGGAACCTTCTTATGCACCTAGGAGGCCATGGCAGCCTAGGAACTAGCCCACATACCCAGATCTACAATCCCAAGTTCCACCCTATTATCAACAACAATAGTGGAACCCACCAGGTTGGAAAAACTGGGTCTACTCAGTACCAACATCCTTGGCTTCAAGGATGGAGAGGAGGACACAATCAAGGAAACCCTTAAGTTCCACCTATCCCTATGTCCAACCATCCTTATCCTCAGTTCCCATCGAACACTCTACAACTTCTACCAGGATTTGTTCCACCACCTTTACCTCCTATTCCACAACAACAACCGCTACAATATCAAAATGAAAGCTCCCCAAGAATGACACTATTACCGGCATAGCCAGTGATGAACCCCAATAATAAGCCCCCTCAACCTCTTAACAATGTTGATATGCATGCCTTCCCGACATATGTTATTACTCTTGTTCCATTACAGGAAATTAAACTAAGATCGAGAAAAGTTCTAGATAAGCAGAGACCTTCAATAGTCATACATGAAGAAGAAGAAGAAGAAACCACCAAACAACCCACGGATGACACTAGGTGGGAAGATGTTATTATACTGAAAAATCAAGAACCCAAGCTTCCCCAAAATGAACCTTCACAAATTACGAAGGTCCCTCCTTATCCAGACCGATTGGTAATTGAGAAACCTACCATCCGATCTGAATTTGACATTTTGAATGAATTGAAAAATATTTGTGTCAAGATTCCCCTGCTTCAAGCCATTAAATACATTCCAATCTATAGTAAGGTAGTCAAAGAACTATGTATTAAGAAGCCAGGTAGGAAGTAAAAGGATCCTCCTACAGTGCATTTGGTAGGAGGACTCTCTGAGTACATATCAGAGTAGCCAAAACTAGCAAAGTATGGGAATCCAGGAAACCCCGTAGTGACGATAACCATTAATGAGGTCTCCATTGGAAACACTCTCATAGACCTAGGGGCATCCATCAATGTTATGGCCACTACTACCTTGGAACAATTACAGTTACAACCTCTTCTTTGGCCTACCCCAACCATTTTGGAATTAGCAGATAAGACTAGGGTTATACCTGAAGGGATTTTAGATGATGTCATGGTTACTTTAGCCTCATGGGAGTACCTAGTAGATTTTCTTGTCATTCATTCAAAGGATCCTGCCAGAGGTCATCTCGTTATCTTGGGAAGACCTTGGCTAGTCACAACCAATGCATTTATTGGCTGTAGAGAAGGAGAAATGACCATCTCAAATGGTCTCTCTATCCAGAAGCTCACCATTTACCCTCTAGCTCAACCTATTATGGAGAATCTATGGTGGCTTGAATGTCAATACGAGAACAAAGACTGGGAAGAACCCGTATTTCCAAGTGACCATGCATGGGCACTTCAGGAGCACACAACATAAAATGTGCTAAACCAGTTCATTTCTGTTATCACATGTGTGGATTTTCCATAGTCTTTTCCCCAATTTGAGTACATGTTTGGCGAAGAATTTCAGGAACAATTGGATCCATCCATTTTTTCTTCGACATCTTTTATTTTCGAGATAGATGAGTCTTCCATGTCTTATACTATGCCCTACGAGATTAGTCCAGGAAATTTTTTACATATAAACTCTGGGCTAGATGTAGACCAACATAAACAGTTAGTAGATATCCTTAATGAACAATCAGGAGAATTTTCCTGGGAATACACTGACATGAAGGGTGTACACCCTGACACATGCATCCATCATATATACACCCAGGGGGAAGTAACACCTACTAGACAACCCCAGAGAAGGATGAACCCAGCACTCAAAGACATAGTCAAGGAGGAAATCCAAAAGTTGTTAAATATCAAATTTATCTATCCCATCTCCAATAGTAAGTGGGTATCCCCACTTGTAGTGGTCCCAAAGAAAGTGACTGTGAAATGGAGAATTTTTTTTGATTTCCGGGAACTCAACAAAGCCACTATGAAAGACTACTTTCCTCTTCCTTTCATTGACTAAGTTATAGATACCTTGACTGGAAATATTTTTTTTTCCTTTCTAGATGGGTACAATGGGTACAATCAGATTCTTATAGAACCCGAGGACCAGGACAAGACTACGTTTATTTGTCCTTGGGGAACTTATGCCTATAGGGTCTTACCATTCAGATTGTGTAATGCTCCTACCACTTTTCAACGAGTAGTACTAGGGATATTTTCCGATCTTATTCATGATTGTGTGGAGGTCTATATGGATGAATTCACAGTCTATGGAAACACTTACCAGGAATCCTTAGACAACTTAGAAAAAGTCTTCATCAGATGCCAGGAAATGAACCTATCTCTAAGTCATGAAAAATGCAAAATGTTGTTAACTGAAGGAGTGGTTCTAGGACATCATGCTTCATTTGAAGGGATAAAAGTTGATCCTGCAAAGATTGAGGTCATTGTTAGACTTCCACCCCCCAAGACTTAGAAAGAGGTGAGAAGATTTCTTGGACATGCCGGATATTACCGATGGTTTATTGAAAATTTTACAAAGATTGTTGCACCTGTGTTTGGATTATTGATAAAAGATGTTGATTTTGTTTGGACTGAGCAGTGTCAAACTGCCTTTGAAACCCTGAAAGCTAAGCTATCTGTGGCACTAGTTCTTAGAGGGCCCAATTGGACTCTCCCATTTCATATATCCACTGATGCCTCCGACACTGCAATCAGAGGGGTATTAGGGAAAAAAGAGGACCAACGGTCCTATGCCATTTATTTTGTAAGTAAGAACTTATCCCCTGCTGAGTTGAACTATACAGTCATTGAGAAATAGTTATTGGCAGTTGTTCATGCTATTAACAAGTTTCATCATTACATTACAGGTTATGAAGTATTTGTACACATCGATCTTTCCTCCATTAGGTTCCTCATGAACAAACCTATAACTAATGGCTGAGTGACTAGGTGGCTCTTGTTATTGCAAGAATTTAATATCATTGTGCTTGACCAACCTGGAAAGGATAATGCAGTAGCTGAATTTCTTTCCTGAATAAAAAATGAGGATGATGATATCCTTGTAGATGATAGTTTCCCAGATGAGCATCTTTTGGCCCTCTCTATCAATACCCCATGGTTTGCAGATATGGGAAACTATCTAGCTACTAGGAAGTTACCGTCTCATTTGTCACCTCATGAAAAGCGAAGAATTATTACACAGAGTGCTAATTACTCTTGGGTTGGTCATGATCTTTTTCGCACAGGTCTTGATTTGATTATTCGTAGATGTGTCCGAGAGGGAAAGGTACTTGAAATACTACGAAGTTGTCATGATGGACCATGTGGTGGCCATTTCTCTGACAAACACACAACATATAAGGTATTACATTCAGGTTACTACTGGCCTGGCATTTTCAAAGATGCTCCCAAGTATGTGAGAAGTTGTGATAGTTTCCAAAGGATAGGTAGACCTACGTCATCTGACAAAATTCCTTTGCATGCCCAAGTTATGATAGAACCCTTAGAAAAATGGGCCCTCGACTTTGTAGGACCAATTTCACCCATGTCCCGTAGGAAGAACTATATCTTGGTTTGTACGGACTATATCACCAAATGGGTAGAGGCAAAAGCCCTATTTAGGGCCACAGAAAAGTCTGTTGTTGAAATCATCTATGAAGACATCTTTACCCACTTCAGTGTCCCTCGTGAAATTGTTACCGACCAAGGCACTCAATTCACTTCCAAGCTGATGAAAGAACTGACAGAGAAATATGGGATTAAACACCGTAAATCTTCTCCATACCACCCTCAAGCTAATGGTCAGGTAGAATCCATAAACAAAGTTTTGGAAGCCATATTGACCAAGACTATTCATTTACATCACTGGGATTGGGCTGATAGGCTCCCAGAGGCTTTGTGGGCATATTAGACCACCTGGAGGAATACCACTGGACATACCCCTTATGAGCTAGTGTACGGGAAACAAGTACTTTTATCTATAGAATTCCAAGTAAGGACCTTCTGTATTTCCGCAGAATTAGGATTTAACCTAGATGAGGCTCAGAAGCAACGATCCCTACAGTTGAATGAGTTGGATGAAATTAGGCAAGATGCCATCCAACGGACGATATTAGTCCAAAACCAGAGGAGCAAGTGGCATGACAAGTTTATTAAAAAGAAGCACTTCTAGCCTGGTGATTGGGCTCTGTTTTTTGATTCCTGATTCAAAACCTTCAAAGGAAAACTTACCATCCACTGGTTGGGCCCTTATGAGGTAGACACTATATATGACAATGGAGCTGTAAAAATTAAAACAATTAACGATGGACAAGTCTCCTTTGTGGTAAATGGACATCGACTTAAATTTTATTGTAAGCCCATTTCCAGAGAGGATTTTCTATAGGTCATGTCAGCTGACAAGGCATTGGCCTTAGTAGATGAGGAAGTTCCCCCTTATTCTTGAAAAATTTTCTGAATTTCCTACTGTATATATGTAAATATTTTTTGAAATTTGTTAATAAGGCAATTCTAGAGGTTTCTGTAAGTAATTATTTCATCGGGAGTACACAGTTTCAAGGATCATTCTTCAAAACATTGTTATACTTTAATTTTGTGTCTGCTAGAGCATCAAATGAATAGTGACTTACTGTAATTAGCCATGTTTTTGCAAAAATTCTCATTTTTAAGGCATTCTAAAGTAGTTGCTCTTGAAACTCTTCACCACTGTATAAGGAAGTGATACCATAACTATCAAGCCTAGAGGTCTCTCGTACAGTTTTTCCAAGAAACCTGAGTAAGTGAGCCAGATGTCTTTATCAAAAAGTAACAAGGAGGTCTAATTAGTAGTTAGTCATGGAAACATCATAATAATTACAAAATAAGAAAGTGAGTTGAGCCTAGAGATACCTTTCTGTTCTTTCTCAATGGTACCATCCACTACACACTAAATAGTTTGATTATATCATATTTTTAGATAGGCCACGTCTGCTTAAGTACCCCTTACATCAGAACAATCATTAATAATATAACGAAAAGTCTTCTTCTAACATAAATACCATCCCAATTGAAAAGAAAAAGAAAAAAAGTTGTTTTTAGAGCTGTCCCCCCATCTTCTTGCATAAGAAATCTTATATTAAAATCTTAAAAGATGGAGGACCAGTCTCTGAGGGTTTAGGAGGCTAACCCATTGGGATACTGAACAGGTCTGCTGGCAGCGGGTACCAGCCTGTGGTATGACTAGGTAAACCCGCTGGAGTACTGAACAGGCTTTCTAGTAGCAGGGCATTCTACCTAGCGAGGATGGTAATCTGACAAAAATAAATAATAAATCTAAACTTGTCCTGATGTATGGCATTACTTGCAGACAAAGTTGACATGAAGTATGTGTGGTTAAGCTAAAGTTAATGAACTCCACAAATTTTCCATTGGGAAATAACTCTAAGACTATCTTGAAACTCTCTTGCCTACCTCTTCTTATCTATATATAGGATCTCTTATCTTATAGGTGGGGCCATCTCCTAACTGTCTCGTCAGACCAATCTGTGAAATTTTATCTTTACACTTGACATACTGTAAATCTTTGGCTATTGGGGGATATTGACTAGTTTCCTATACTTTTGATTGTGAGGTGTCACAATACTTAGGTGTGGGGGAGGGGTTCATGAGCTAACAAATGACCATTTCCTAGAAAAATAAGTTCTTGCAAGAATTTTTGTATTATCACCATGATACAGGTTATTACATTGATAGTCATGTTATTTTAAAAAGAAAATGCTTAACTCCTGTGTGTTATAAATTACCGAACTCATGCTTAACAGACCACTCTTTATCGATTATTTAATAGACCACTCTTTATTGGTTATCTTCCATTACAAGTTGCATATTGTAGGTTTGACAACACATGTTTTACGCTTGCTATAACCCGTTCATTGTAGGTTTTGACATTATATGTCATATGCAAGAAGAATGAGTGAGCATAGAGCATTCTGCCTCTGCTCATTAACTACTGTGATTGTCAAAAACACTTCAAATTTGTAGGCTATCCATTATAAGAGGTGAAAATGCACTTAACACAGAGGTACTAGATGAAGTACCGTATGAGGTGCCAGATGAGATGTCGTTTGAAGTGCCGAATGAAATGCCATTGAATTGAATACCAGTAACTTTCCTAGATTCCAGGTAACTGGAAATCAATTACATTCAATTAAATTGGTTACATACATTGATTAAAGATGCTTCATATGTTGATGATCAAATGTCCAAGTAAAAAGACTTGGACATTGATCTTACCACCCACTACTACATTTCTCCAAATATTTCCATCGAATTTGAATTTCCCACACATGGAAGCTCGCTTGCACATGTGGGCAACATACTCCACCATAAGAGCATCCAAAATCGGGATGGGCACTCTATTATCTCATTTTCCCTTGCCAATTGCTCTCCTCTGCATTAAGAAATTGCACCCAACCTCTGCCATCTCGTCCCCTGTTCAAAACACATTCGGCCTGTGCTAAATCCGTGTCATTGCTTGGCTCGATTTTGCCCTTGCTTGGTGAATTCAAACTCTGTCACAATGCCTAGGAGATACGAACCCTCCTCCTATGCAGACTTGTTTACCATTCCCAAATTTGCACAGTGCAGGGAAGTGTTTTTGCATGCTGGCTGGGGGCCATTTCTGTCTAGTTTGCAGGGCCATGATGACGACCTCTCTATGCAATTTGAAGTTGGTTTTGATGGTAAGACAACACATGTAGGGTCTCTTATATTTGAAGTCACAGAAGAGTCCATTTCTGCTGCAACAAAGCTCCCAATAATGGTAGATAGATGGTTCAAGAATCATCAATTGCCATGCTCAGGTTACAACAAGGTGTTTAAGCCCAAATTCAAGAGCATTTCAGGAGCAAAAGGGTATGCTAAGGAGTGGATAAAAGCAGAATTGGTTAACCCCCTCATCGTCATCACAAGGTTAATTACATGTGAAGGTAGATACTCTACTTTCAAAGCTTGTCATTTTAGATTGCTGACTCATTTTCTGTTCAACAAACCCTTGAACTTTCCAAGGTTAAATGTCCAAATTCCAAAATTCTTACACTGTCGACTTCCAAATGAACACAGTCATAAGGGTTTGATTGTCTCATTGTTCAATGGGCGTAGGTATCGAAGAAAAAAACTAAATAGCATTGAGCGTGTTGAGAGCACTCAAAGGGTACCCAAATGAAAATCATTGCAAGTGCTCAAGGTTGAAATTTCACAGAGAAACACCCAGGTGAGTTTGACGATTTTAGCAAATTCATGCACAAATTACAGACTATATGGGATTTTTTGTCTTCATATAGAGCATTGAACTTGAGCTCGAAATTTGAAGAAGGTAGGCTCATTTTTCTTAGACAAGTTCATGTATCTTGCAAGATATAATGCAAGTTCAAATTTGGTAGGATATTCAAGTAAAATTAGCGAAAATAATTGCAAAAGATATCGAACAGGAGATCTGGTAGAGCCTCTTGTGTAGAAAACTTCTTTACGCTACCGAATGTGCAGGAAATATGTAATTTCAGAAATTCTGCAGACTATGGATAACCAATGCATATAAGGAAGATAATGATTTTCTTTTGGCGAATATTTGGCATTCAATTTGCACATTTCCAGCCCACCTGTCGGTCAAAACAAGACCGATAAAATATGATCTAACATTTATTTTAATCTTATCAGATCTTATACTTTTGTAACCATTTTCTATGCATGCTTTTCCTGAAGGAGTTTTCGAGTCACTAGTTTTGAATCTGGAATTAGTAGTATCATTTCTATATATTGGAAAATTCGAATGTAATAAAGGGAATCTTCCTTTTTGGAGGAGAGTGTTGTGTGAATATTGAAACCTCTTTCATTTTGTATGGATTTTTGGGCTTAACATGTTGCAATATGTCATTATCATACATTCTTGAGGGTTTTATTACCGGACTATAAACCTCTTTGTTTTTCATCTTCTTTTATCTTCTTACTTGAATGAAAAACTAGTTATTGAGGATCAATAATTATTCATGACTTATGGAATCTTGAGCAGTGAAGTTTCATTGTGATTTCCCATGAAATATGTGTTTATTCAATTATTTGTTTATTTGATTTTTAGAAAGGATTTATGTTTATTGAGTATTCAGTTATGAAAATGAAGAGCTGAGCTAGGACAATTTATATTTGTTATTCATATTTGTCTTCTCTTTTTCTTCCACCTTCACAATACATTTCATCATGTTCGGTAACTAGCTTGATTTTCTTTGGTCGTGAGATCGGAAGAGCGTCGTGTAGGGAAAGAGTGTAGATCTCGGT
>CBVK0100286328.1:0-22962 GCA_900067695.1 Picea abies
TGAGAAGAAATAATGAAATGTTCCCATGAGATATCCTTCTTACCTAGCTCTTTAGAAACCAACATTCTTATCAACCCAGAGTGAAAGATGCTAGTATCCACAGCCTTATTCTTGGATTGAACCTTGTTTGACATCTTTCCTATGCTCCTTAGAAAATAGTAGGGAATGTTCATTTCAATTTTTCCAGTAAAATGTAGCAAAATACTTATATGCTATTGGTATAGTGTATTGAACCTCCCTTCACACGTAAAGTACCTCTGAATAATCCTCAATATTTTATGAAATTGCTCACTTAGATGATTTCTTGGAACACCTTTAGAAATTTTTGGCATAGGCTGCATCTAAGGCCATGGATTTCAACCAACTCTCACCAGTGATAGGGATTCCTATAGCTGTTGAAATAGAGGTCTCAAACACCTCAAGTTATAGGTACCCTACCTTGGTATTCAGGCCATCAAAATGTAAGGAAAACTACCTTGTCACCTCAAGGTGACCTCTTTTCATATTTTGGCAGAAAGAGAGGCCTCCCACCCTTTGAAAAAATTCTCTGGCCATGGGCTCTACCTTGAATAGATGCATGTCTACAGGCTCATTTCTAACCACATTACCTTCCTTGTGTGACTTTTTCTTCCGAGGAGTATCCATAGTTTAGGATAAGAGATTTAGGGATATGGAGTGGTGATAATGAGGAGTATTAAATATTCAAATCTCAAGTGGAAAAGGCTTCCCCTTTACAAGAATTTCCCTTAATCTAGACTAGTTTCTAGGTAGCTAAAAATGGCTGTAGAAATCCCTCCCTTGAATGTGTGTAGGTATGAACACTGAGAAAAATATATGATGAAAGGATAGCCTGTAATGGTCTTTGAAAATTGGGTTGAAAAAACCTGAATCAACTATTAGATGAGGTAGGGGAGAAACAATGTAGTTTGAGTAGCATCTCTAGGTAGCACATCGCGCATGGAGAGGATAAGACCTTCTTGGATATTGTGAGCTCAGTGGCAATAGTGGGAAAATGTATCAAAATAAATAGATAGGTGTTGAGATCTATAGGTTTGAATGGAGGGAAAAAACTGATAGGATGGTGTGAGTAAATATCTCCTCCATCTATGCAGGCATGATAATTACCAAAATTTTGAGCGCTAATTCTCCTCGAAATTGATGTGCAAAGGAGGAAACACGTGGAGTACCTGTGGAATAATGACAGTTTGAGGCCTTAAAAAAATATTAGGAAAGAGTCACGAGCAGCTTGGCCTCTGAATCCACCTCAACATCAGATTTGGTAGCATTGTTGCGAATTGGTCGGAACTGGTAGTTTGTCCAACATAAAAAATTGAGTTTTTCAAAATTCAAAAACCGTTACCAGAGCTCATAAATATGAAACCTTGAAAAAATATTTTAACCACCCTTGGAACTAAAAACAAGGAAGAGATGATATAAGCATCATAACTGCAAATCATGGTAGAATATGATGGATAGGGAGTGTGCTACGAAAAGTCCTGATGAGTTGGCAACACTCCATTTCAAAAAATAATTGGACAGTAAGCAAGGACAAAAGCGGATAGGAAGGCAAGTCTATGAGGGCATGAGTGATGAATATGGCATGTCAAATCAAGATGATCGTAGGGTGAGTGGATCCTATTGTCAAGTCATGAAGGGAATCAAAAGATAAATCATGAAAAAACGGTCCTAAGTCAAAAAAATTTGTGAGGATCAAAACATAAGTCATGACTTAAAACTTTATTTATCAAGGGGACCTAAACAAACATACTTTTAAAAGGGACAAATAAAAAATTAACATCTAAGGGCTTAGGAAAAAATGAAACTAAAGGCTAAAGACCCAAGGCAATTTATTGTGATAACATTGGCTCCATAGAGGATGGCATGCCCCCTACGGGCTACTAAGAGTGAATAGATTCAGTGCCTTATCCTAGGTCTATGGGGTCAGTTATTAAAACAAAAATAAAAGAAAAATGATATTTACAATGGCATTAAAAGATAGACATGGCTCAAGAAAAATACATTTTCATAAAATGCCCATTGACAGGGCCACCAAAAACTTCTTCATCCTCCATATTCTACAACTTGAAAGTGTTATTAGAGAATACCTCAGAAATTTTGAAGGGACTGATCCATAGAGATTCAAATTTATTGTGCTTTCCTTTATCTTTCTTTGTTGCATCCCTCTTGAGCACTAGATCACCCAGTTGAAAATCCTCTTTATTTACTTTCTTGTCGAAATCCTACTTGATCTTCTATTGATGATCATGTGCTTTATCTATAAGCTGATCTCAAGTCTGCTACACTTCAACCAACTGTTGAATCCATTTGATCATATGATCTAGCTCCCCTTGGTAATATTGGAAGAATTTTTCCACAGGCAAGGCAAGCTGAGAAGGAAAAATGGCCTCAACTCCATACACCAGTTGGAAAGGAGAAAGGTCGAGGGACCTCTTTGTTGTCACTCTATCATCCTGACTCAACCGAAAAAAAAAAATTGAGTTTTGAGTCCCATGCTTTTTTGTTGTCCTCTAACATCTTTTTAATGGTCTTTATAAGTCTTTTGTTAGAGGACTATGCAATCGCATTCCCTTGGGGGTAGTAAGAGGTAGAGTGAACCAATGTGATTCCAAACTATTCAAATATTAACTGAATCAATGGTTGAACCTTGAAATATGCAACATTATCAATGACAATTTTGTTCGGACAACCAAACCTTGCCATAATGTCCTCAAGGAAACAAATGATCACTTCGTGGGAAGCATTCCTTGTAGGGATATCTTCTATCCATTTAGTAAAGTAATTTGTGGTAGTCAAGATCCATCTATGTTGACCACTAGAAGCAGGATGAATTTCCCCAATAAATCTAGGCCCCACTGTTGAAAGGGTCCCAAAGCTGGCACGGGCTTTAATGGTAAAGACTTGAGATGCTGCTTTCCAGAGAATTTCTGACACTTAACACATGATATGATCTTAGCACAAACATCGGTGTATAGACTAGGCTAGAAGTACCCAGCCATGAGAATCTTATATGTCATGGTTCTCCAAAAATGATGCCCCCCACATAAACTTTCATGGAAATAAAACATAATCTTTTGGGCTTCTTGTGGGTCTAGGCATCTCAAAAGCACTCCCAATGGGTCTTTCCAATACAAGAATTGATCAATAAGGAAGTATTTGATTGATTTGAGTCTTAAGGCTCTCACCTTATTCTTTTCCATACCATATGGAGACTGTAATTTTTGTAGGAAAAATAAAATGTCCTTGTACCAGCTGCAATCTGCCAATGTAGGGGTAACTTGAGAACCTTTGTCAGTTAGTTCAGCCTATTGATATTATGAGCATGTGTTGATGAAATTTAAACCCAAGGATGAGCAATTTGATTCAGCCAACATCTTGGCTAATTTGTGGCCTTTAACCAATTTGGTAGTCTTAATCTCAAGATCAAATTCTAGGATTTCAACAATCCACTTGCTCCTTTTTCCGTCTATATCAGGCTGAATAATAATTTCATTTACAAAAGATGATGGGACATAAAAAATGAATCTTGAATGCAACACATAAACTCTAAAAGACTTGATATATTTAACCAATGCATATGCCTTCTTATCTGTGATGTCATATTTTAATTCATCATCTCTCAATGCCTTGTTGAAAAAAGCAATGGGCTTCTCTAAGCCTTCAGTGTTCTTCTGCAATAAAACAACTGCTACTACATCAAATGAAGCGAAAGAAAAAATAAGAGAATACTTGGAGTAGTATGGGATGATAATGACTGGGGATTCAATCAAGGTTTTATTTATTTGATAAAAAGAATTACGGGACTCAGCAATCCATTTGATTTCATTACCTTTTCTCAACATGGTTTTGATATACTTGACCAACTCAACAAAATTTGAAACAAACCTTCTCGAAAAATTAATTTTTCCCAAACAATATTGAACCTCCTTTTTAGATCTAGAAAGTGACAAGGTTTGGATAGCTTCAACCTAGTTAGAATAAATCCTTATCCCTTCAACTGACACAATATGCCCCAATAATTTTCCCTCCTTCATGGCAAACAATGAATTTTTAGGATTCAGAGAGAGACCAAATTTTCTACATTTCAAGAAAAGCTTTTTCAAATGATCATAGTGTTGTTTATCAGATTGTGAGAACATTGTTATGTCATCTAAATAGATAACAACAAACTTTTCCTTCTCTCCAATAAATGTTATGTCCATATCTCACTGAAAGGTCTCCCCTGCATTCATCAAACCAAAGGGCATCTTAGCGTACATGAATGTACCCGAAGGAGGGGTAATGGTTGTCTTGTCTCTATCTTCTAGTAAAACTGAGATCTGATTATAGCCCGAAAATCCATCAATCATGGACATCCAGGCTGCACCTATAACCCTCTATAATATGTGCTCCATCTTGGGGAAAGGGTAATTATCCTTTTTAGAACTTCTGTTCAGATTCCGGAAATCGACACAAAGTCTAATTTCTCCATTCTTTTTTCTCACTAGGACCAAGTTGGCCACCCATTCAAAATACCTCAAAGGAATAATAATTTCATCATCTAAAATATTTTTTACCTCTTTCTCCATGAAAGGAAGCAACATAGGACTTATTTGCCTCAATTTTTTCTTGAAGGGTTTTGTCTCTTCCTTTAATGGGATCTTGTGATCTATAATGCTTGTGTCATAATTTATGAGATCTTCATAAGTCCAAGAGAATACATTAGAAAATTCCTTTAAAAACTTAGTATATTCTACCCTATGCTCTCTTGATAGGATGCTTGACAACTTGACATATTTTGGATCATTTTATGTACCCACATTGCACTCGGTTATATCAACATCATCAGTGGACACTTTCCCCTTTACTGCCCCATCATTTGCATCAAATAATATTTCCAAAGGAACTAGTCCTTTTGGAATGTGGTTGCTAGGTAGCTGCACAATATGATGATTACAAATTTTATCAAGGAAAACATCATCATGAGGATTAATTTCAGAATTATGATCCTGATCAATGTGTAATTCAGAAAAATCTTCAACAGTCTCAAGGAATTTTTTAATTTCAAGATCATCTTCAAACACCTTCCAATATTTGATATTTTCTGGTATAGAAGGCATGTATTTGACTTATACATCATACTTGAGTTTAGGTGGTGACGAGACTTCAAAATTTCTTGCTGATACAGCAAAAGAATCAACCATGGTATTCTCTTCTCTTGGAATAAATGAAATGCTAAAAGGTGAGAAAAAACTGTCCACCAGGTCCCACACTTCGTTTCTATAAGTTTTGAGCCTAGGATGCGTAGTTTGGTAAAGATTTTTTATCTGATGGATGATCAATTCAGCATCCCCAAATACTGATAGCTCTTATATCCCCATGTCTTTAGCATCCCTCAATCCCAAGACAAGATCTTCATACTTTGCCACATTATTAGTAGTTTCAAATTATATATTGTATGACAGAAATATAGTCTCTTGAGTAGGTGAAACAAATACCACTCCAGCACTAGCATCTTCCCTAGAAGAGGCTCCATCAAATAACATCTTGCAAATAGAGGTAGTTGCAGGGTAATATTCGCAAAAGGTAACAGACTGTTTTCTGATTTCAAGAGGAGGGTCAGGGTTATCGGTGAGCTGGAAGATGCTGGATTGCAAATAAGTATCAATAGAAAAAATAGGATGATTTGTAGGGTTTTCTTCATCACTAATAATGTAGGCCAACTGAGCTTCCCTGTAAAGTCTTCTATGCTCTCCCCCAAACAAAGGAATGGTAGCATATGAGAGATCCATATGCAAGTTTCTGGCAAGTATTTTTATCCAAGATATTGACAAGAGCATGCCGAAATTCGGGGGAACATCATCCACGACGATATCCATGACTACACTTTTCATGGGAAGCTGAAATAAGGTCACAACCAGATCCTTAATGACCCCAAAACACTTTACTTTCATGGAGTCAAACGAATATAAGTCATGGTAGATCTTTGTGATTTCTAACCCAAGTTCATCCATAACAGTTTTTGGCATGAGATTGTGGGATGCCCCTGAATCCATCAAACAATTATGCAACACCTTATCATGTATATTCAATGATGTATAGAAAGGAGGGGATGAATTATCTCTATCTTATATCAATGGACCCAAGATAATTGTTGGTTTTTCATCTTGCAGATTTACTTAATCAGTGGCACTTGAAGAGGCTTCGAGATGTAACATTTTGGAGAGATATTTTTTAAATTCTTATTTTTTTATCAATTCCAAAAAAGGTACAGGAATCTTGATTTTTTGGATCTCATTCTCAAAGCTGAAGTTAGATGAAGACTTCATGATCTCTTTTGTTTCAAAGGTAGGATTTATGACCATAACTTGGGGACTTTGAGTGTCTTTTTCCTTATTCTTAACTGTCATAGCCTCGATAGAATTTTCATTTTGGGCAGGCTGATTAGAAGCATTAGTTTTTTCCTCATTCTTTTTGGATCTCAGATTATATCTATTAGAACTTTCTTTTTCTTTCTCTCCCTTACTTAATTCATTTATTTGAATATCCATAAAGTATTGCTCATATGAAGATTGAGTCAAGTGAGGGAATGGGGATATGTCACCTAAGCAATGAATCTAAGGATCAACTTCTTCCTCCTCTCCTTCTTCATCAGCAACCAAGTTGTTCTATAAAGGAGTTTATACCTTTTTATCATCTCTCTCTCTGTTTCTAGGATCTCTGGGAAGGATCTGGGGAGCATTATTTGGTCTCCTAAAGTTACCTATGTTATCAGTATTTTGAATATTTTTATAGGTATGTTTTCCTTAGAGTTTTAACCTCTCAATCTTATTAGAAAGGGATTTTACTAATTTGGTAAGTTCCTCTACTTGAGAGTGGACAATAGGGGAGTCAGAAATTGAAGTTTTAGCTCTGTTTTTTCTCCTGTCTCTATCATATTTTCCCTTGAGTTTATCAGATTCCATAATGTTGGATTCTACCTCCAAGGTTGCATCTTGCATATGAGATCAGGAGGTTGATCTTCTTTCTCTCAGTAGAAGCAATAAATTGGGCTCAAAGGCACTAGCATAAGTGATTTTTGCAGAGGTTTCTGTGGGTTTTATCGCATCAAGAATCTTATTGTACATTTTGTTGAATCTTTTAGCAAAGTGAGAGATAGACTCTCCCTCTTTCATTTTTAGGGATCCAAATTCAGTGATATAGTATAAGAAGTCCTTTTTGTCCCCTCAGTGCTTCAAAAAGGCTTTGTCTAGCACCTCAATTCCAGTAATGGATCCAGGGGCCAAACCCCTAAACCACTTCCTAGCCTTACCAAAAAGGAGTTGGATGAAGAATCTCATCCGCACATCCTCATTTTCAATGTTTTGATTGTTTGCATAACTGTAAAAGGAAACAAGATGTTCTTTAGGGGTTATATCTTCTTCTCCCGTGAATTTGGGCATGTATTTTAAATAATATCCAGCAGGGAGAACATTCACTAGCTGAGTTAAGACAAGAGGGGCATATGTTGTAGCCACTATGGCATCCAACCTATTTGAAGGGGGGTTAGAACCTGCCATTGGATTTTGAACTCTTAGTGAACAAGGAGGAGAAGGGTACTTGACTGTGTGCAGTTTAGGAGAAAAAGGAATGTATGAAGGGGAAGTTTTAGTTTTCATAGCAGAAGGCTGAGTCTTGGAAGAAGATGGTAAAGTATGTAAAGGGGACAAGATTTCCTCTTCTTTGGCAGCATAAATTTGAACAGGAGGAGGGGTAGCAAATCCTAAAGTAGGAAAATCTTCAAGACTCTCAAGACTGAACCACTTTACAATGTCAGGGGAAGAAATAATTTCAAATATTCTTTCTTTCAAATCAGTTTCAAAAGAGGAATATTCAATAGGAAACTTTTGAAAATCAAGATTCTTAGATACTTCAGCAGAAGGTAAAGAAGGATTACTAAATATAACAACTGGAGTATTAAGAGTGGAATCACGCAACTAACCAGAAGCACTTGTACTGGCAACAAAAAAACTTTGTTGAGAATATTTTCCCTTTTTGATTATCTTCTCTGGGTCAGCCTTAGATGGAACCAAATTTAGCTGTGGATTTGATCTCATATGTCTTCCTTTAGGTGCCAGAGATGAAGCAATAGAGTCGTCAGGTTCAAGTTGCAATCTTCAAGAGACTAAGTTCCAATGCACCCTTAGAGCTATTAAGATTTTTTGTTCAATCCCAGGGAAATGTCTTCAAATTATTCCCCAACAACGCTGCCAAGAATGTTAGCACTAGGAGTCACCTTCAGATTGCATGGAAGGAAATCCCAATACCCATCAGGTTATATGTAATTGTAAAAGAGTTTTTTAAGGGGTCAAATGGATAAGACTCAAGGTAATAATGTTCTAACTCAAAAATATGGGCTAGCATGGACGAGAAATCGAGGTCTTGACTAACTTCAATCGGCAAGTGGGAGAAAATGTGAACAAAGGGAAGACTTTAGTGAGAGGAATGTAGAGGTTGGTGTAAACATCGGGTCTGCAAACAACCTAAGGAAGAAAAACTCTAACACAAGATCTTCTTGAATTCAAAGTTTAACGACACTAAAGAAACATCATAATAATACTATAATCAAACATACATCATAATATCACAACAACAATTCATGTGAATCATTCAAGCATGAACACTTCAACATCAGAGACAAATAAGTTGGAATAAGAAAGATGATTTCTATTAACCAAGATCTATCAAACAAAGTACATAACCAGTTCACAGTAACTGCATCAAAATATTACACTATAAGGGAGCCTACCTCAACCATTCGAACCTACTAAAGGATTCCATCTATCTATTTATAACCAAAAATGAGAGGCAACAACTGGCCTTACTCCCATGAAAATATCCTAGTAATTATTTCATCTAACAGCTTAAAGTAACAATTGTTCTATAAAAAGGGAAAATGTTGGCCACTGATCCAACTAACTTCGAACTAACTTGATCTTCTATTAATGCACATATCCATATGTTCCAAGTGTCCTTTAGATGATTGTAACTATCATCATGCTATCAACTGCTATATTTTTCTATCTTCCACATCATCAACCATTCACTAAGATGATAATTCGGGCCCCATATATTCTCGGTACCTGTTGGTAGCGTCATTTGGTAGAATGATTCCATAGTGAGACCTCCAAAATGGGCATGTTGAATGGGTAGTGCCCAACCATGTATACCTCTGTGTAAAACTCAGTCTCTGCCAAAATTGCAGTTGCGCTGACCTGTGTGCCTCTGTGTAGAATTCAATCTCTACCATAATTTTGGTAGCACCATCCTGTGTGCCTCTGTGTACAATTCGGTAGCGCCCAGATGACTTCACAACACCATCCTTTCAATGATGATAGATTTGGTAGAACCCCTAGGCAGTTAGTAGCACCATCACTACATCATTCTTAGGAAAATAGGTAGCTTTATAGAAAACATACTAATAGAACTTTAAAAGTTAGAAAATTTTGTACTGCTAAAGTGCTACAGAATGTTTGTGCTACTAGTGTCAAAACGATTATTTATTTGAAGATTACCAAAAATATTAATAGTATGTATTCAGAATCTGGTATAGCCTGTATAGGTGGTAGAGGAAGTGTTTTCCTTAATTACATATTCTTGCAAAAAGGGGCCATCCTCAAAACTGAAATTCACCTCTCACCAATTACTTCATCAACCTGACACTCCTTCTTGTGGAAGGAGGACTTCCCTTTGGAAAAACAACATGCTTCCCTTTAGAAGTAGTAGGCTTCTTCACTGAAATTATGCTTTCTTTGGCTACTAGCTTCTCTTGTTCAATAATAGCTTCAATCAACACATCCAAGTTTCTTTGAGCCATCTCGTCTTGAAAATGTTGCAACTCTACTTTGAGCTTTATGTTCTGAGACTGAAAGTATATGTTATGCCTATAAATTTTTTTGAGCTTCCTATGGAGAGGTTGGGCCTTTCTTGCTGCAAACCTTGCTAGATAAAGAGTGTGGCTACATCCATCCATGAGTTCTTTCATATTAACGCTGTCCGACATGAATTATTCTTTCAAATGATATGCCTCCTTCCTAGCATCCTTGAGTTGCCTGATTAATCTTTTGAACGTCTGGTTGCTAGGTGGACTAGTGATGTGAACAATCTCAACAAGCTTTTTCATGGTTTCCTCTTCCTGTTGCATAGGAATTACTTTTTCTATCTCAACAGGCTTCTTGATGCCTTTTCCTTTATCTTTCTTATTCTATACAGGGATTTATTCTTTCTTCTCCACCGAGGGATTTTCTTCTTTCTTCTCCACACGTGGATTTTCTTCTTTCTTCTCTAGCAGATTTTCAATGCCTTGGCCCTTATCTTTCTTATCCTAAAGGATAGAGACTTTAGGTAGGGTCTGTTCTTCAATGAACTCTTTAAGAGCTAATGATATTGTGAAAGGCCTTCTGACCTTGATGCTGGCTTCTGAAGGAAATGAGGAGAAGTGTAGCTTCTTCCCTTTCTTTGTTGTAGTTTTAGTAGAAGAAGGGGCTTCTTCTAACTCTTGTGGAGGAGGGGATGAAAGGTCTCTCTATAGAGAATGATAATCCTCCTCCCTAGTCCTTGCAACCTCCTTGATGGCCTCTTGATCTTGAAAAAGAACTCTGTTCTTTCTCTTCTTTCTAGTACCTTCTTTAGCAACACTGGTGGATGGTAAAGGGCTTGCTATCCATAGTTGAGGAGTAGCTTCTATATCCAAATTCATGTGAGAAGAAATAATGAAATGTTCCCATGAGATATTATTATTACTGAGCTCTTCATAAATGAGCATTCTAATCAACCCATAGTGAAAGATTCTAGTATCCATAGCCTTAGACTTGGATTGAACCCAGTCTGACATATTACCTATGCTCCTTAGCAGATAGTAGGGAATGTTCATTTCAATTTTTCCAGTAAAATGAAACAAAATCCTTATATGGTACTGGTATAGTGTATTGAACCTCCCTTCAGACGTAAAGTACCCCTGAATAATACTTAATGTCTTATCAAACTGCTCAATCAGATGATTTCTTTGCACACCTTTAGAAAGATTATCAACTTGATATTCAAGCTTGAGGAAATATTCGGCATAGGCTTCATCTAAGGCCATGGATTTAAACCATATCTCACTAGTGATAGGGATTCTTGTAGCAGCTTAAATAGAGGTCCCAGACACCTCAAATTTTAGGTCCCCTACCTTGGTCTTCAGGCCATCAAAATGTAAGGCAAACTACCTTGTCACCTCAGGATGACCTCTTTGCATATTTTGGCACAAAGAGAGGCATCCCACCCTTTGAAAACCTTCTCTGGCCATGGGCTCTGCCTCGAATAGATGCATGTCTACAGGCTCAGTTCTAACCACATTACCTGCCTTGTGTGACATCTTCTTCTAAGGAGTCTCCATAGTTTAGGATAAGAAATTTAGGGATATGGAGTGGTGATAACGAGTTGGATTAAATATTCAAAGCTCAAGTGGAAAAGGATGCCCCTTTACAAGAAATTCCCTTAATCCAAACTCATTTCTGGGTAGCAAAAAGTAGCTGTAGAAATCCCTCCCTTGAATGTGTGCAGGTATGAACAATGAGAAAAATATATGATGAAAGGATACCCTGTAATGATCTTTTCAAACTGGGTTGAAACAATGTAGTTTGAGTGGCGACTCTAGGTAGCACACCACGCATGCAGATGTATAAGACCTGCTTGGATATTGTGAGCTCAGTGGCAATAGCAGGCATATGTATCAATATCAATAGACATGTGGTGAGATCTGGAGGTTTGAATGGAGGGAAAAAACTGATAGGATGGTGTGAGGAAAGCTCTCCTCTATCTATGCAGGCATGATAGTTACCAAAATTTCGAGTGCTAATTCTCCTTGAAATTGATGTGTAGAGGAGGAAAACATAGAATACTTATGGAATAATGAAAATTCAAGGCCTCAAAAAAAACTCAGGAAAGATTCACGAGCAACTTGGCCTCTGAATCCACCTCAACATCAGATCTGGTAGCGTTTCTCCCAACTAGTTAGAACTGGTAGTTTGTGCAGCAGAACAATTTGAGTTTTTCAAAATTCAAAAACCGTTACGAGAGCTCATAAATATGAAACCTTGAAAACATCTTTTAACCACCCCTAGCACTGAAAACAAGGAAGATATGACATCAGCGTTGTAACTGCAAATCATGGTAGAATATGATGGATAGGGAGTGTGCTACGGAAACTCTTGATGAGTTGGCAATGCTCCATTTCAAAAAATGATTGGACAATAAGCAAGGAAAAAAGGGGACAACAAGGCAAGGCTACGAGGGAATGAGTGAGTAAGATGTCATGTCAAATTAATTTGATCGTAGGGTGATTTGATCCTAGTGTCAATTCATGAAGGGAATCAAAAGATAAATCATGAAATAATGGTCCTAAGTCAAAAATTTGAGTGAGGATCAAAACATAAGTCATGACTTAAAACTTTATTTATCAAGGGGACCTAAACAAACACACTTTTAAAGGGGACAAATAAAAAATTAAAATCTAAGGGATTAGGAAAAGATGAAACTAAAGGCTAAATACCCAAGGCAACTTAGTTTGATAACACAGATTATTATACTATTGGGCATTTGGTTATGATTATGAGGCATTATGGATATGATGACATGTTATATTGTTGTACTGACATATAAATGTGCTATTGACTTGGTTCTCCTGAGTGTGTAGGATTTTGGAACTCGAAGATGCAGAGGCATCGATGAATCGCTTGGACTCTGGATGAAGTCAGGGAGTGGACTATTAGGGTTTGATTGTTGTATATATGACATATGTGCATCCGCTTAGATGATATGATTATGGAATTTATTTCTGACATGATTCATTGATGATGCAGGCTGACGATAGCCTGCCGACCAAACTCACATGTGGAGTAGAGGGGTTACACATGACTACTAGAGACGTTGAGGGAGAGGTGTGGACAACAGCCCTGCCACAACCTACTAGCACTCCATCCGTGGATCAAACTGTAGGTTAATGATAACCTAGTTCAAGAACACCCATGATTTCATGAGGGAAGATTGAGGCAGTCGCTCACGATGATTCTATGGGGCATGCAATAAGGAAAGAGACTTATTCCTTAGAGGCCCTTAGTATCCCACAAGATCACCTCGTGGAGTATTGACTCCAGGGTTTTTTTATATCTACCAAGTCAGTGAAGAGGAAAGTGGAACCCTTGGAACATGTAGTGCGTCTTGAAGGGCATGTCGCACAAGAAAAATGGAAAGAGGCGAGTGGCACCCTTGGAGCACGAAGTGCATCTTGAAGGGCATGTCATGCAAGGGAAACAAAATGAGGTGAGTCGCACCCTTGGAGCACCTACTGCATCCTAAAGAGAACGTCACGTTGTTAACTAATAAGTGAATAAACCTAGATGGCCTTAGAATGAATGATGTGATAAGAAATATTGAAAAACAATTTCCCTAATAAAAATGTCACCTAGCCTAGGAAATTAAGATCTAGGTCGAAGTGATACTTGTGGTAAAAAATATAATTTATTCATATTTAAACATGGGACGAGAAGGGTGTAAGAAATTCAATTAATTTATTAAAATCAAATTACTTTGGGAGATTAAATTCTTAAAAAGGGGGGGAAATGATTGTTTGTTACATATGCTAATTAAAATTTATTAATTAAAAAGAAAAAGGGGGAAAAGGTAATTTCCTACACTTTCTAATTTGGATTTTAGATAAAAAGGGAAAAGAGGGAAACTTAAAAGAATTAGGAAACTAAGGGAAGAAGGGGGAAACATAAGGAAAAAGAAGAATGACTAACTTAGTAAGGAATCTTTCCTTTAAGAACTTTCTAAATTGAACTCAACTAGGAATTTAGTAAGGGCATAAGTCATTAAAATGTGTAAGGGAATATGGGGACACCTAGGAGCCATTCTAGGAATGATTTTAGATGGGTGAGGGAAATAGGAGTACTTAAATAATTAATGAAATTAATTTCTAGTGCAAGGAAGTGGATGGGTGACATATGTATTGGGGAGGACTTTTCTGAATTAAATTATTGAAAAATAAATTAAATGGGAATTTGGGAAGGAAATCACTTAGAAACTATATATAAAGGAGGGAGGAGGAGGAGGATGGATCTCTTCTTTTATGTGTAATGTTACACTGCAAATTTTTTTACTTGACTGACTTATCTTATGGGAGTTGGGATACCTAGCTCGGGCACGAGCAGTAGCTTGACCTTTCGAGGTGAGGTGGTTGCTAGTTTTTCTTTGGTTTAGAGTTCGTTGCCCATTTGCAGCTCAGGGGGCTAATGGGGAAGAAGAATACCCCTAGCATTGGTTGGGAGGTATCGGTGAAGTCACATCGGTCAGCTAGCGAGAGTTGGATAGACCACGCAGGACAACGACTCGGAGCTGTCACCTTGGGCTACTTTACACATGCATTTATTTTGAATAGTAGACTAACATTGTTATTGTGTTTTCATTACTGTACTTCTATTATGCGAGGAAATGTGCTATATTCTTCATTTTTAAATCAAGAAATTAAGGTCATCATAGCTTTACGCTCGCTACATTTGATTGCTTTCCTTGGCAACCCTATCCCCATTTGCTATGTCTATTTTTTTTTTTTAATGATTATTCTGAAGAGATTGTGATTTGTCTTTCATCTTGATACCTAGATCATCAGTCCACGCCTAACCAGTCAGCCAAGAGCCGGATCGACGGTCGTCACTTTAGTGTTAATAGACCTATAGATATTAATGCCCTACTTTTCTATGCATGGATGATGATCAAAGGATGTTTTTCCCAGCTTTCTACCCTTATTGATTGTTCTTGGTTGAATGATTTTCTTGCTGCTTCTTGTGATTGAATACTTCGATGTATTGTTCACCTTTCTCTTTGCGACCAACTCAATACCCTCTGTGTTTTATCACCCCTATGTTTGGATGATGTTTTATTCTCTATGATTTTAATGACAACATTTTAATTTATATTGCACTATGTTTTCCACTTGAATGACAATGTTTCTTTTTATATATGGACTGCGTTTTTCATTCCTATTGAATGTCAGTATTGATTTATATCTGGACTGCATTTTTTTTTCACTGGAAGGACGGTAAATATATGCCATGAATTACAACGAAAACTTAACTTTAATGTCTACACCTTTTCACTATTGACAACAATGAATTTTATACTCGAAACCTTCGTGTTTACTGTGCCTAAATGGTGGCACGTTGCAGTGTATACTGGGTGCATTTTTAATGCCTACGTTTTAATTGCAATTCTGTTTAAATATCCAATTCTATTTCTTTTTTATATGCGTTTGTTTTAACTACAGTTAGTTTAATATATGATTTCGATTGTGTTTTTATTGCTTGCATTTTAACTACATTTTCGTTTAAATATCCAATTCTATTTTGTTTTATATGCATGTGTTTTGACTGCAAGTAGTTTAATATCCATTTTTTCTTTCATGTTTATATGCTTGCATTTTATTTATTATATGCATTTCTATTTATATTTCTATCACAGTTATGTGGTGAATTTATGAAGATATAACCGCAATAAAATGCAGTCATTTTCCTCTCCCAGCTATACAACGATTTTATCACCAATTCAAATAGTGAATACCATGGTATTAGACAACGATTTACCCCTTTTTTTGACCATGAATGAGCATTTATTATTAATCTATAGACTGTGTGAGAGGTGATTTATAATCAAATTGGTTAGACAAAGAATCCTTGTTTTGTAGCACTTCTAGAATTAGAAAAGGGCAGTGAGATTTTTGTGATAGCACATACAACTTTTTTATGAAAGCACACAACAATTTTTATACAACTCAACGAATATTTATGATGGAACTCAGAGAATTTGAATGATTATGCATAGCGATTTATCACAATGATTTTTATAGTTATTATGACAATGATTGTATTAACAAGCACCACTCTGGACAACAAATTAGCATTGTGGATGGCCTTTCTATTTGACAATGAATTTAGATATTTGCGTAGCAATTTCCTAGATAGGTATGGTATAGCTAATCATGCATATTTGATATATTTAACTGGCAACAACATCATATGTTTAGTAAACAGTGACCCCATAAAATTTATAGATAGCAATCGTGTATATTGACAGAGTTTTCTTTTATTAAAGAGCATCTATTATATATGTTAGCGTGTTGTTTGTTTTATATATGTTTGAATTCATTTAATGTTATAGCTGTGAGTTTATATAAAACTGCATTTATGTACTTATGTAGGCATCCCTTCCATGAAAGACACAATGAATTTCTTAATTCTCCATGCATAGGGAATCTAGATAGTGTGTCTTTATTGTTGACAAAATTAGGTTCTCAGAGCGATTCTACTGTGAGTTATAGCATTAATTTGTGTAATATTTAGCCTTTGTTCGTTAGCGATTAATTGCCTTACTTTTGTGTATGACAGTGAAGGAAGTAGTGATTTATGGTATAAATTTCATTTGATGATAGCAAACCCTTTAGTGAATCGACGTTAGCAATATGTGTAATCTTATAGAGTTGCCCTCCCCTTGATTTGTAATTCGACAGTTATATATCTTACTCAATGATTTTGAATTGTTTACTCAATGATTGTAATATTATGTTTCACTGTAGTATAATTATCTAATTACCAAATAAATAAAAAAACTACAGTAATTTTAACTTATAGATTTCCAGACAATGATTTTAAATGTGTTCCTTCGATGGAAATTTATTTTATAGTTCAGTCTAAATGATAGCTTATCCGATTTTAAAGGACATTGTTTTATTGTATTAAGGGAATTTGGTTCTTTGTTTTAAAGAACATGCTTCGTAATTGTTCAATCAAAAGATAACGATTTTATCCTTAGGGAACATTTATCTCACATTCGGGATTGGCCTATAGTTGCAACGAACAATTGTTTAATAATAATCATTTAATATGTTCAGATTGATTTTGTTGCGATAAGAAATTGTTGTGTTGTGTGAAATTAATAATCGTCTTATTGACTTGTTGATTGGGTGCTAGAGTTAGTCGTCAGGGGTTGGATAGTTAACTTGATCTCCAAGTGCGTTCAATTTTTCTTGTGTTTAGGGTCCATTTATGTTGTTACGACATGGTTGTTGTCGCGCCTATCACCTGCGATGGCATGATTCCTAATGAGAGGATCATTGTACGCCCTAATGGAAAGATTAAAATGATAACTTGGTCGAAGTCTGCACTCCCCATTTTCATCGCCAAGCCTTTTGGTTCAACCATTTGTCGTCATTACTTTCATGCCTAAAACAAAACAAAATAAATTGACACTTTTTACTTCGCTTGTTATCGTAACAATTGAGGTCCTCACACCAACTTGAAAATCTCTTCTTCATCTTTTCTTTTACATACACTTAATAACTTTCCTTCCTATTCACCCACACTTGCTAGCTTTTCAATTTTTTCATATTAATATTATACTAAAAAAAATTAATATTTATTTAACTTTTATAATCTCTCTTATTTTGGATTATTAATAATTCCTTTAATTTTTTTTAAAATATTTTTCACATTATTATTAACAACAGCTTAATAATTTGTTTCATCATAATTCATCTCTTTTTTGTTTCCATATATGAATACTAATACATTCTATATATCTAAACATTTCATATATCCTAATACTATAAACATTTTATATATCTTAATATATAATATAATAATGTATAATATTTTTTTTCTTTCTATAATAATTTTTTTAATTATTATTTGGTTTTAATTGTTACACCTTACCTACATTTATCCATACTGAGCTGAGCTGTAAAGAAAATGAAATATGCGGATTTTCACATCCACGAGAATACGGACAATAAAACTTGTAATATGTGACAGCCTGGAGGCATTGCCCATGGCATATCCAAGTTGAACAGCAAACACAAAAATACATCAGAAAATTACAAAAATTTGAGCAAATAAGTGCTGCATCTACCAGAGAGCCTTCTGTCACTAAGTGGCATACGACTGTCCATGATTAGGTTTCATGGGCTAGCACTCTACGGTCCTCATTTCTCTCGAAAAAATGTCATATGGAAAAGAATGTGGAGGTATGGGATTTTCTTGTGCAAATATGTGTGGCAGTGAAGAATCTCCGAATGGAGATGTTGCTTTTCTCCTATCATTCAAGGCCGATCGTCTGTGATCACAGAAAAACAACTTTCTTCGTCTTTTTTGACTATCAGCCCAGGTTCCATTCATTGACATATATTTAAGACAGAAGGTGAAATTACGAGAGAAAATACCCCACTAAAAGCTCACCAGTGTCAATAACTCTTTCTTTCTTTCCTTGTTTTTGTGAATTTCTTATTGTCTGTTACAACGGAAACTCATGAGCGTCAATCAACCTCAAGATTTTAATTTGTTTCCTGTGCAAACTTTATGAATCTTCGATTGTCTACCACTCTTACATGTCACAGTTAGCAATCAATCTCCATACGTTTTCAAGCTTCTTGGATTCTGTGTCATTATGTTTCGTTGTGGGTTTCTTTGTAAGCTCTTTTTTAAGTAAGAACCCCATAAGTTGGTTGAAACAGATACTCCCTTATGATATCTTCTTCTTTTTTAAGTAAGAATCCAATAAGTTGGTTGAAATAGATACTCCCTTCTGATATCTTCTTTCTACAAATGTAGGATTAGGCGAGGACAAGTGAAGGGAAAACTCTAAGAAATCACATGTTCTCTTTGAAAATGCCCGGCTTACTTCTTTCAACAATCAGGACTCTGGATGAACTTGTTCCGTGGCCAGGCATAAGCTGCCTCAACGGATTTGCACTAGATTTCTTTCAAGCAGAGGTAATAAAATGGTTGAACTGATTTTAGTTATTCTGCATTAAACTTCAATAGCTAAAGGTCTAACTCTGCTGGTTTCTGCATTGTCGTCAAGAATCCATGGGCAGAGATATTACAACCGAGGACATTAAAGCATTTATGCTGCATACTGCAAGATAGAAAGCGATAGTGTAGTAGAAAAAGCTCATGACTACACACTTTCAACTTCTTCTTGAGCTGAGCAGCATAACTTTCTGTCTGATTTCATATCAAAATTCATGGAATTCTCATGGTCAGATTTTCTCCAAAATGCTTAAAAAATTCAAGATGAACCAAGCTTAGAATACATATTTGTCAGATAATACTCTACTAAACCATTCCAGTAGCCAGGTGAAATTTTCCTTGGAGCTATCCACATATCAAATTGTTGAGAATATGTTAGTGTAATCATGTCATTGCATGTTCTTCACGATCAGTTAGTGATCTTCTGTGACTCATGTGGAAGCCATTATTCTGTCAGGTGATGGTTTGTTTCAGAGATTCATGGTGAGGGATAGCTTGATAGAGATGCTCTTGAACGATAGCTACCTGAGAGTTGTATGTGCTGTACAAGTGCACTCGTGAATATTTTGCATTGTAAATTTTCTGAATATTCCGTTTAACGAGTAAAACAATATTTATCGCCGTATTGTAATAATGATTGTCACATGCACAAACTTTGAGCACCCGGCATACTTGGAAATATGAAGTTAAAATCCCTACTCCTATGAAAGGTTTCCAATGGATTTTTGGATCATTAATATCTTAGAATCAATGATCTCCAATTTATTAGTATAATATATATTAGATTTATGGGTATTTTTGGATTTATAATATATAATTATTTAATTTTAATATATTAATGATGTATATAAATTGATTTAGTAGGTATAATGGTTAATAACATATCTTTTCTCCTAAAAAGTCATAAATTCAAATTCAAGAGATAGAGTTCAATTTCTACTCTAACAAAATTAACATAAATTGTAGAGCCTAAAAAATCTAGACCAAATAAGAATCTCAAATATAAATTTTATAAGTGGGAAGAATAACTTATATTCTTTATACTTCAACAATAAATTCTAAAATATAAAAAAAAATTGTAATTAAATGCATAATTATTATTTCTTATAAAAATAATCTCCAAACTATTTCTATATGATATAAAATTATATTTTGTATACTTCAACAATAAATTTTAAGATATCACAAACTTTTGTAATTAAATGCATAAATTCTAACATATCACACATTTTTTTTTTGATGTTATTTTCTATAAAAATGACCTTCAAACTATCTTTATACAATATGAAATCCTTTAATATATTTCAAAAATATGTGTCCCTCCTATTGACCGATGTTATATTAAAAATATGTGTCCCTCCTATTGACCGATGTTAGATCAATATTGTTTAACATTATCTTTTCCATACAAAAGAAATGCGAATGGTCCTTTTCAAGAACCACACATTAGTTGGGAGAAGGTTTAGTATTGCTATATGAGCTTTTATTACTAAGGATGGTATTCTTGAAAAAGGGTTTTGTGGAACATTTTGATTACAAGATGATCTGAGTAATGCAATTTTTTTTTGTTACTCATTATATGTGAGCCAAGCATTAAGTTTAAATTTTTTGAATTTAAAATATTACAACTAAATTAAAAGAAACAAAAAAAATCAAATTTTATTATATATAACAAAATTACATTTTTTAATCCATATTTGTATGTAAAAAATTACTCAATGAAAATATTATAAAGAATTTCATATAGTATCTTTATACAACATATCTTTCAAATTAATCCAAAATAGCACACCACAATAAGCAATATATCTATAAATTTTCATACAGAAAATTAAAAACCACATAAACCACCCCTATATTCCATGAAGGATTGTCTATCCAATACAATATCTAATAAAAAGGAGGGTAAAATATTTCAATGTGCCAAAAAGTTGCATCCCATAAAAATCTATCCTATAGTGTATCTACATTTTAATTCCTTTCTTTTAAAATATGAAAAAAACAATTGTTTTTCTATATAGAACAAACTAGTTTAATCTCCTTGATCATTGACCATAAACTATAATTTTATTAGATTGAAAGTCTCATTCATCCAAATTACAACAACAAGCGTATCCCCAAATATTTCAATATTTTGTGCACTTTTCTCAATTGTGATCATTATTAACAATTTTTTTCCATAATCTCAACTAAAATATTTGTGCCAAATATAACTATGAAATTTGGAATATGATTATCGAATGAATATATAACACCTGAGGATCCACTGAATGAGGGATCCCCTTGACTTGCATTGTCAAAGAAGGCCCATGACCCACTTTTATCAATATGTTCCTCTCTAATATCTCTAGGAATTTTATCCTTTAATGACTAATCAAATCCTAATGCAATATAAACAACATAGTGGATAGAAGGGATATACCTTTATTCAAATATATGTGCATTATGAGACAACCATATTCGCTAAGAAGCTAATAAAGGAAATGTCCTGAAATTTTCAACAACTAGATTAGTACAAAACTTTTGTTGACCCTCAATAATAGAAATACCACAACATTTCCCTCTAAACATATGATCCTTTATAACTCCTTCCCAACCTTTATTACAACTAATCACATAAAGGTATGGATGCTAAAACATGTCTTTATCTTTTAATTATCTGCCCATAAAGAATAGTCTTTGTTAGTGGATATGAATTCCCACATTCAAACAATTATTTTTTTAACAAAAAAAATAGAAATCCCGCCATGTTTTATAGAACTCATCCAACATTATAGGAAATTGTAGACAATTTTTTAGTAACAAATCTAAAATTCATATTACAAAAGAAAATGTTTTCTTCTCTTGATATTTTATTTATCACTTAATATTTGTGGAGAACCTTGAGTGGGGAGGCATTTCATACACCCTAGTATGGTGGAGATGTATCACAAGTATAATAAAGATTTACCACAAAAATTGCACCTATAGAGATTTAATTCTTCTCAATACCTCATAAATATAAAATTGAGATAGATCTACACACTTATACTAATTTAAAACTAATTGACAGTTAGATATTTAATCCCTCTTAATAGTTGATAAATATTAAACAGAAATGGATCTACACACTTTACAATAGTTTACAACTAATTCAAAGCTAGAAAACTACTATGACTATTAAAATTTATTCTCTTGTTTGGAGTGGTGATATAATTATTGATTCCAACATGTGTGGGGTGATTAACTAATTTATTATCAAAGTAGAAGTTGAGTAGAGAGTTATATCCTTTCCACAATAAATATGATGTCATTTGGTTGTGATTGTGACCATGAACTATGATATAATGTGGTTCAATTATTATAATTTACAATTGATTTAGATGTTGATGACAATAATTCATTCTAATTTCAATAAAATATTTTTTAGTTAATAAAGACAAACAATTATATTAATAAAGACGAAAATGAATATGAAATTATAATATTACATCATTATTTTATATTGGTTTGAAAATAAGACATATCAGATTCATGAAATTGATGAAAGTCCAAATTCCAAATACTATGAACCTGTCCACTAACAATAAATTTACAAACCAAAAAGTAAAGATACTTAATTATTATAATTACATTATGATTTACATTATGATAAAAATAAACAATCATTATATTTACTTTCATTCAAAATATAATATACAAATAATATAATTGAAAATAAAAAACCAGAAATAAAATTATGTAGTACAAAATACAATACAGTTTTTACAACTAAAAATCATAGATAGATAAATATTATCATCAGAATATGATAAAAATGAAAAAATATTATATTTAATTTCATTCAAAATAAAATACATGAATGACATAATTGAAAATAAGAAAACTAAAACTATGTAGCATACTAGTACAAAATACAATACACTTATTGCTACTAAAATTCATAGGAGGACCCCTTTTTTAAATTGATAAGAGGGTGTTTTTTGGTTATGGGTAGTTCTTATTAAAAGGTGAGAGAAATAAATATTTCAAACATCCCACGAGTTTATATATTTGAAAATAATAAAAAGTAATTAATTTTTTATCAGTTTTTCATATTAAAGTTTTT
>CBVK0100286329.1:0-22960 GCA_900067695.1 Picea abies
TAATATTAATAAATAATATATATATATATATATATATATATATATATATAATATATATATTGTAATATATGTAGATATGAATAAATTGTGTGTGAGAAGCAATCAGGAATCAGAGATTTTGCATTCGCCCAGTGAATCGCCATTTGTTGAGCACTCAACACACCCTAAAACATCTATGAACATTTTCTTTTTTGGGTACCACTCAATCTTCTTCATCGACTGTCTGCACGAATCGATGACCCAAGATTTTCCCCCGACTCACTTGAGAAATTTGGCATTGGTGGAAGATGAAGGTGGTGAAAATCATTTGGAAATTCAAAGTAGCCGAGTACCGACCTTCATCGGCATCGGAAGATGAAAGCATTTGTTTCCTATAAACAACCTTAGGAAGGATTTCGCCGAAGACCGATCCATTGAGTTTCAGCAGAAAACAAAAGTGTAATAGTAAGCACCATGCAGAGCTAAGGAGTAAATTGTTGATCCCCGATCCCTACGCTGGAGTGATGTGACACGATGAGATGTTTTACCTCATATGTGTTAGATACGCCAAATTAAAATTTGGTAGTTAATTTGTAGATCACTCATTAGTTACCAACTCGTGCACAAATAAAAAAAATCCATTAAATCCATCGATACAGTGCATCTTCCCCCACGCCTCTGTTGTCAACCAATGAAGGTTTATTTGCGAAAATTAGAGGGTAATCTATTTTGAATTTAAATTTATTACTCGTATTAACTAATTGATATGAATGGTAGTACCTCTCTAGTTATATCATGTTTGAGTCATTGTTCATGGTCCCATTCTACGTAGCAAGAAATTTAGAACAAACAGAAGAGTGAAGCCAACAACCCGGAAGAAACACCCAAAGTTCAGTGAGTATTAAGAAATTATCTTAGCAAGTGTTATAGGTATGTAACTGCTAATGGTTTTCATGCATTCAAATTGTTACATGTCTGCACCCAACGCTGCTCTGTACACATGTTCAAATTACATTTTAAATTGCAAGAACAATGCCTCCGAAGAATCCTTCCACCAGGAAATCGCCGAGAGCCCCTCAGCTGCAAGAATAAAAATAAGGAGAAAGCTCCTCCCCATCAGTTGCAAGACAACTATAATTCACTCCCAAGCCAATATCCATCAATAAGAGAATCACCAAGGAGCCCTTTGTCTAGCCCCCAGCTTTCAGAGACACAGAGGTAAGTATTGGAGCCAAGATGGAATTTCCTCCCCGGGAAGAAGTTTTCAAGAAAATCAAGAAAGAAGAACCCCTCAAATATACCCTACATAGCGATCCTGAAACAAGGAAACTCGACATCGAGGTCCTCCCCAACATTCACAAATCTTATCTGCACATGGTGGCAAGTCGGTCTCCAGTATTTCCTTGCATTGAGCTGCTGAAGTGGATCATTGACCACGCTGACACCCAAAAATGCTTGATTAATGATGATAATGACGAATAGGTCGGATTATTCCTGTCATTAAAGGTTCATATTTACTATAAGCTGAAAGATTCTAAGCTAAAACTAAGCACCGATTTCGTCCTTAGTTGCTATGCGTCACACGATACCAGCAAAATCATGTCGTCTTGGTGGAGAGAAGACAAAAAATTCACAAACCGGGCTGTTGGTTGGTATCCAACAACCAATCTCAGGGAACCATACATATCTCTCATGGCTCTACTCTGCAAGTTACATGGGGAGAAAGACTTCTCCCAATTTTCAGAGGCTTGGATGCCTCTGGATTTTATAGTTTCCATTTTAGGCACATGCTTCAATTAGGGTGCCATCATCTCCAAGCAGTTGAGCACCTGCATAAGACATGCTCAGGTGCCAAACGAGGGAGATACCCCTGCCTTCTACATGGCCTCGTATCTACTAGACGTCATATGTGCCAGGACATGTTTGCTGGGATGAACCTGAATTGGCACTCTTCGAAGCTCGCGGTCCATGTATAATTCAACATCCTATGGGAAAACAGGTACAAGAAATCCTATGTTGTTATATGTGATCAGTTAATTGCACGCACGTACTGCTTTCTCTTCAGGAAAGAATGCCCTAGATTGTCAAATGATGCAAAGAAGGTTATAACCAAAATTGGCCACTAATATTTAGATGAACGAGAAACCTACATCAGGGTTTTCAGTGCCACAGGGGCACCCCACTTATTACCCATTTATGTTCTCGATCGGCTAGTGTTAGGGGAAATTTGCTATCAAACTATCCTGCAAGGATAAAATGAAACTTTAGTAAAAGAAAAGAAGCGGGATTTCATACCATATGGGTTTCTTATTGGATTTTGCATGGTCAAAGATACCATGCATGCTAAACAACTTGGGCTAGGTCAATTGGAATTTTGGTTCCAAACTAGCCGATTTCGCAAACACGATCCCAAGGGATTGGTGTTATAACACGTGTCATAGGTATCATCCTATTGGCCCTATGACCATGACCATTTTTAGGATTAAATTTTTACTAAGAATTCCCAAGACTGGAATGTGGTGGCGTCTAGGAAAGATGGTCCTCGAGGAACCGGGTTTAGAGCTATGAGCTACGAAGAACTGGCAATGTTTCTGGAGTAGGCAGTTCAAGAAATTATCCAACACTTGGAAGGAGAAGTTGCATATGAATTGGATGAAGGAATAATTGATCCCGAAGAATAAATTGAAGCTATGGGAACTCATCAGGAATTCCCGGTACAAATCAGGGATCTCTCGGAAGATCAAGCTGCACAAGAAAGGGGTACGTTGTTACATCAACAAATGGAGGTGTTGATGAAACAGATGTGGGATGACCCATATCTTTTCATAACACATGCAGTTTCAGTTGTTTTTCAAAGTGTTCCGATGGAGTCGAACAATCCTGGGTCCACAGTCCCCAAAAACGCCCATGGGTTAGGAAACCCTGAACCTGCAACATTTTTGATCGATCCTTCGGAAGAAGGGACAAATCAACCAGAGACAGGCTGGGTCTCGAAAGAGACATAAGCACCCAATCCCTTGAGTACTATTATACATATTTACAGTGACGATGAGAGTCTGGAACTTTCTCACTACACCTTGGTGCGAGTCCAAGAGGAAAAATGTCCTGAGAAAACCACTTTCCCTGAGCTCAAGGTCCACGAAAAGCAAGTCTTACAAAAGGAAATAGGGTTTGAAGGTGGCCTTGACACAAGAGAGTTTGAAAGACAGGAAGCAGAAGCAGGACCGAGTGGAAAATCCACAAAAGAAAATTGGTAGTTCTATGGACGACGAGCAAGTAAGCGATGAGTCTGTACCCGATGCCTCCATTATGCCTAATATTCAAGCCCTAGACAAATGATAAATAAAGGACGGATCTACAAAAAAGAGAAAATAAATTTGAGAGCCCACTCCTGAGAAAATATACACCATGGGTAGCTTGAGAAAGAACCTCACATGGGGAGATCAATAGATACCAGAACTGGTAGACGATGTAGCAGACATCTATGTGATCTCCTACGATCAAAAGAGGAAGGCCATCATTCAAAGGACTGTGAAAAGGCGAAGGATCACTTTGGATCAATCCATCATGGTTACCACAGAAGAGAAATTAATCATCACTGTAGACACTCGCACGTCCAAACTGATTGGCGTAAGAAAAACCCTCTAGGATGTCTCTCAGGATAGAGCCAAGAGAGATGAAAAGGAACTAGCCGACACCCGGGAAGTGTTCGAACACCTTCACCATCTTGTCAAATACTATAAAGGAGCTACACAGACCATTGTGTATCTAAAGGATGAGTTCAACAGAGTTTATAAAGATTTCAAGAAGGAAAGGCACCTGCTAACTGATAACATAGTCGAGTTCCAAGAGGATACTCTCATGGCACTCGCGACATGCAAAGAAATGGAAAGGTGGCACGAAAAGGCACAACAAGTGGTAGAAAGACTCGAATACATTGAGGTAATTCACTAGGGTCGAGAAAAGGAAAATCAGGCATTCAGCTAGTTGGTAAAAGTAGTCTCGACCGCATGAAGAGATCCATTGAATACTGGGTGAAGATGACCCGAGACCCACGCAGAGAAATCCAAATACAATGGGCCGAGTTCCAGAAACACTGGGGTAAAATTAATAAAGTAATGAAATATGTCGGTCTCCTCTAATTCAACACCCCTAATGAATTCACTAACCTGAGAGATGTGTTCAATACACACTCCATACAAGAATCTCTTTGGGCCGAAGAGTGTGCAATGGTCACTGATGCAAAGCTAGGGAAAGTGCAACAATTCGCGGGACACCCGATCAGAGCTCGAGCCATGCTACAACAGCTGAACTCCAGTTTGGTAAAGTACTGAATGCATGTAGTGGATATCAGAGGAGTATATTTTGCCCCTATGGAACAACACAGGTTCCCATGGGCTCAAACCTGTGAAAATTTTCTTATCAACTAGTCTGAATATGAAATAAGTCACCCTTTTCAAGAGACATCTCAAGTGGAATGTTGAAAGAAATTACTGGACGATCATGCCACGTGACAATTTTTATTTGGCCTGAATTGTATTTAGTCGTTAATTATAGTTGAATTTTATATTATAAATAGAGACATCGACCGATTAACCAAGGCTCGATGGTTGTTGTAAGAACTATTTCTTTTTTGAGTTGTTGATAATTATTTTGAGACTGCTATGAATTGAGAAGTCCTTCTAGACCAAAGGCAAGCTATTTTCATTGGATGTATGTGATTGGAGTCAGAGAAGAATTACTTCCTATCCTTTTCCATGAATGATGTAGTAAATGAGTAAGAGCAATTGATTCTGTTGTCAGGTTATCTGGTGCAATGTTTTAATTTTCTTTGCTTAATGGTGAATATAAATCGTTGTGTTGTTATGTGATGAATGTTATGGTAGATGAATTATTTTTCTTACCATGATCTTGATTACATATGTGTTTTCGCTCTGTTAATTAGTTTTTCTCATATAATAATTCGATGTTCATTTGGTTAATGTATTAGTACTAGGTCTTTTGGCATAAAATCACTGCTTGCATGTTTGAACAACAGGTTATCCCAAGCTCAACCTCTTCCTAGTAGTTGAAACAAAATCCTGTTACTTATCAAGTTGGCTTATGTCGGCTTGCATCTCTCAAAATAATCCCACTCAAGAGAAAATACAGAAAAGAACGGTCCTACCTGAAGGGATAACCTTCACAAGAAAACACAAAGCCTATCGATAAATTGGTTGGATCGCAAGATCTAGAGAACCATTCCATCTCAAACACTACATAGTATAATTGGCCCTCGGTGGCGGGTTTGGTTCCTACTGTTGAATCAAAGGGATTTAAGACCCATCAACATGTCATTTCCTCCTGTTTCCTTTTCTCCTTTACTACTGGTGGTGTGGTTGGTGTGAGATTCTCTCTAAGGCTCTCAATATCCTTCTAATATTGATCGATTGCCTGCACAATCTGATCAATATTTTCTATTGTTGTGATTTCATTTCTTCGCATGACCTGTGGAATATTCTCGTAAGTTCCTGCCACTTTCTGCTCCAATCCTTTCATTCACTCCCTTTCCTCCTGGTTCTCTATCTTAGCCTTCTCATAGACTATTTCTAGTGTGTCCCATTTCTCTGTTGCCTGCTTCAACTCGGCTAAGTCTTTGCGTGCGCAAGAGTGTACCTCTTGGTTTATGCTAACATGCAACTTTTGTAGTGCCCTGGATGGCATCCATGTTAACACCAGTTGGATTTGGCTTAAGTCTTTCAAGGGTGTCTACCCAATGATCTCATCCATGCACAACATACTGGATGTGATGTGGAATGTTGCATTCGGCTATAGTATTGTATGGGTTGGATATCATTCTTATTCGTCCACCCTTTCCTCTGTCAATGTTGTTGATGGTTTTGTTCCCATGATGCTACCTATTTTATGTACTTCTTCAATTTGTTTGAGGAACTGCCACATGTCTGCTAGCTCCTCTTGAATCTTGTCTCTGTGGTGCGTGGCATGGTCAAAGTCCTCAGCTAGAAAATCCTGGACCATTCGGGCTATCATTTCTTCATCGCCATCCATGATCATATACTTTGGTGGTGTTCTTTGTGCCTTCATTTTCTTGTATGCTCCTCCTATCTATGTGGCTGGCCTCTTATTCCCACCTAGTTTCTATGGGCTGGGACTTGGTGTAGTCCGGTGCACAACCTCGGCCTATTTATGCTACTCTTTGGTCACCTGTGTCTTGTCCTTCTTCTTGTTCTGGGTCCCTGTCCTCGTTGGCCCTTCGTTTGTTTATGTTGTTTTTCCCTGGCCCGTTCTTCATTTCTTGGGAACTTGGATTTCCTGAGGTTGTGTTTATCCCTGCCCTTCCTCTTCTTTTGTTGTTCTTTCTAGAAAGTCTTGGGTGAGAACTGGAATCCTCCTCTCATCTTCCCAGTCTTTGATCACTAGTTTGATGTCACCCTCTGTGATACAATAGCACATCTTTAGCCACTGTTTATCGAGATCCTTCCATGTCTGTATCCAGGTTGTATGTCGTGTGGCCTTGAAGTTGGTGATATCCCTATACCGTGTCAAAGCCTTTGGTGTTATCCTCCACATTTTGTTGATGGCTTCCTAAAGGTTGCGTAGGTATCCCTCAAATATGGACTCGTTCATCCTTTTGTTCCTCACATCCGATGTGGCTTTCAACAATAAGTATCTTGCTCCCTGATTCGGCTTGGGTTTGGTACAAAAAGTTACATACCTTGGTTCCTATTGGCATAGGGGCAGACCCAGGGTTCAGCTCTAACAACACACCAACAAGCCCTAACTACTGGCCCTTTCAGCAACACCTACAAAGCAGATGCAGTCTCACTCGAAGTAGCAATAGGGGGTTGCAGGACACAAGTATCTACAACCAGAGGAAATGTAAGTGGATCCAAAAGAACAACACACATCAACCTAGTTATTCTTACCAAGCATTAACCTACTCCGCACAATTATCTCTCAGTTCTAACACAATAATGCATCAACAATATATTAGAGATCAGAAGAACACAACATCAATCACACACAACAACAGGATATACGTGGTTCACCCTCTCTCTAGGGTTATGTCGACAGAGTTGTGCTTTATAATATATTAGATGGAAGCATACAGTTCTATCTACACTCTTGGCTTGCAGAGATCTCTCTTTCTTTCTCTTCTCCTCTCTCCCCTCCTTGCGCACCCAGCTGCAGGGTTGATCTTCACACCCAGCTGAAGATATTACAACAAAGAATTCTCTCCCTCACAATACTTCTCTCTCAACAATAACAACAATCACTCCTGATACATAATCGAACCCCATCCTAGGTCCTCTTAACCTTTATTTATACATTACAATGACTCTTGGACAACCTTAGGCCAAAACCTAGGTGTCAAAACCCTAAATACCAAAACCCTAGGTGTCTAAAACCCTAGGTCAACTTTACCCACATTTTCAGGGCTTTGCTAGCCTGTCTTTCCTTCCTTCCTGCAAAGTTCTCCAAAGCATCTACCAGTGGCTTTTTTCTGCTTGTCAATTTGTCCATGATCTATCTTCCTTGTTGATATGTTCTCCTCAATCTTCTCGTCCATCGGCTCTCTCTCTCATACTTTTCTCCTTCTTTTCTTCTTCTTTGGCCACTTTGACTTGATCTCAGTCAATGTGTCATCTACGCAGTTCACATTTCATCTTTTCTCTTCCTTTTTCCTTGATTTTCTCCCTTAGTCCATACCCAAGGGCCAATAGGCCCCCGACACTCACCTGTGAATCGTCCCAAGGCACTTTTATTTGAACCTTATGCTTTTATTCAACTTCAGACTGTGAAGCACATCATGTGTTTTCTACTCAGTTCCTCCCCACCGTGTGCAGACTATTTTTTTTGTGTTTGGTACCCAGTTTCAACTGTACCTGGTACCTAGACCCTTCTCCTTCTGCTTCTACCGAGAGTTGTGAGGTAGTTGGTTGTCATAGTACAATTTCAACCTGCTCCCATTCATGAAACCTTCCTTCCATTCTCCATTCAAATTCTTCAACTACACAACTCCTCCCTATGTAACATAAGCGACCTCATATGGTCCAAGCCAATGTGTCCTGAACTACCATGGATGCTTCATGAAATTGCTGTCATAAACCAATAAGAGATCTCCTTGCTTGAAGGCTTTCTTCTTGATGTGCCTATCATGATAAGCCTTTTCTCTTTCCTTATGTACCTGCTGATGGAATCCTATGATAAATTAATATTCTTCTAGTTCGACCAACTACACAAGCCTCTCTCAAACAGTGCTAGTGTCATCCATATCTGTGAATGCTGCAATTCTGAGACTAGGAACCAACTATTCCATAGGGAAAACTTCTTTTAGGCCATACACCAACTTAAAGGGAGTATGCATTGTTAGCTTCTTGCAAGTGGTTCTATAGGCCCATAGCACTGCTGGTACTAGTCATCCAGGTTCACACTGCAAATCTTCGTCAGCGTTGTCTCCAAGATCTTGTTGAAAGCTTCGACCGTCCCGTTCACTTGTGGATGGTAAGGAGTACTCTTCTGATGGAGAAATTCAAATTCTTGAGTCAAAGCTTCAATAGTCTTATTAATAAAGTGTGTACCTTGATCGCTCATTAGGGTATTCGGGCATCCAAACCTGGTTATGATATCCTCAAATATAAATCGTGCAATTGTAGTTGCACTACAATCCTTAACTTCTCTTTCTTTTGCCCATATTGTCAAATACTCTTTCGTAGTTGTGATGTATCTAGATCCTGTGTGCTTCTCTGGTGGGTTTATAGGTCCCACGAAATCAATTGCCCATTTCTCAAATGCCTATAATGTCAGTTGTGGTGATAAAGGCATCTCATCTCTTTGGGAAGGCTTCCCAACTCTTTGGCATACATCGCAGGCTTTATAGTATTCCTTGGCATCTTTATGTAAAGTAGGCCACTAGGGGCCGGCTCTAAGAAGCTTCTGTGTTGTTTCTTTCCCTTCATAGTGTCCTCCTATGATGCCTTCATGTGCTTTTGCTAAAATTAGTGGTATTTTTGCCTCCATAACGCATCTCCTCAAAATCTCATGAGGTCCCATATTGTATAGTTGTCTGACTATAAGTGAAAAATCTGCAGCGCACACTACCAATTGTTTCTTCTGGATGATTGTATATTCATTAGGTGCCATTCCTGTTGACAGGAACTGGACTATCTTGGTGAAGTGGTCATAAACCCTTATGATGCCTAGCAATTGTGCATCTGGTAGTGTATCCTCCAAACTAGTAGGGTCCTCTCCATGCTCTAACCTATACAAATTATCAGGTCCCTTTTTCATTCTCCCTGGCTTGACCACAATTTCAAAATCATATTCCTAAAATAACAGAAGCCATATTCAAATTCTTCCCCCCAAGAATGGCTTGTTGACTAAGTATTTTAACATAGAGTGATCAGTGAACATTTTAAAGTGGCCTCCCAACAAGTAGTGATGAAACCTTCTCTTTCAGTGGTAGTGTAATTTATCTTAGCTGTTGAGAGATTCCTTCTAGAAAAGGCTAATGGATGGTTGATATATCTTACTCCTGGTTGTGCTAACATTGCTCCTAATGCAATAGAATATGCATCGACATGCACATGAAATTCCTTACTCCAATCTGAGAAAACCAGAATACGTGCAGTAACCATTTTATGTTTCAGTGTGTTGAACCTCTGTTAACATTCTTCTATCCAGTGAAACTGACAATATTTATTCAGAAGCTTCTCCATAGGTGTTGTAATCTATGCATAGCCCTTAATGAAATTTCTGTAGTATCTAATATGTCCCACCATAGTGCCCAACTTTTTGACTGAAGTAGGAGGAGGTGGATCAACAATAATGGCAATCTTGGATGGATCTACCAATAACCCCTACTTACACACAATATGGCCCAGCAATACTCCAAAGGGTGAAAAGAAGATGCACTTATTCAGATTCAGGGCAATCTGACATTGCCTACACTTATCCAACATTAGTCTTAAACATTCAATATGATTTTGTAATAAGCTAAAAACAACCCAATCATCAAAATATGTTTCGAATAATTTATGTAAAAAATCCTTGAATGCTTCGGCCACCACCCTAGAAAATATGGTTGGTGCATTCTTCAATCCAAAAGGAATCACTGTGTACTGGTAGGAACCCCATTCTATTGCAAAGGTGGTCTTGTGGCAATCTTCCTTGGCAATCCTGATATGGTGATAACCTGAAAATCCATCTGTAAAGGAATATACCTCCTGTCCTCCTACATTATCTAACACTTCTTCTGTAAATGGTGTAGGGAATGGGCCGTCATGCAAACAAGCATCATTCATCTTTCTGGGATCTACATAGATTCTGATCTCTCCTATCTTCTTATATTGTACCACCATAGGACTGATCCCTTCTAACTCCTCCATAGGTTTTATGATTCCTGCTTCCAGCATTTGGTCTAGTTCAATCTTAACTTTTTTCTTATATTTGAGATTCAATTTGTAGTGTCTCTGCTTAACTAGCCTTGCATATGTTCAAGGGGATATTCATCTCTCCCATGGGCCCTTTTATGCCCTTCATATTAGCGAACTTGGTTGGAAACAAGTCCTGATATTCATGCAGTAAATTTGTGATCTTATCAATGGTGGCATCATCCCAGTAATCTCCAACATTAGCAAGATTAGGTGCTTGGTCTATTGCAATATTAACTTTCTTGATTTTGATTGGTTGTCCAATTAAAGGTAGTTCAACTCTTGGTCCTTGTACGTCTCTTTGTCCTTCTGTTTCTAGGATGTTCACATTCCTAGGATCATTGTCTTCATCAGCATTGATGTTGTAACATCCTTGCAGTTTCTAAAGAGGTTTATTCCATTCATCTTCTTCTTGCTCCACATGTAGGCTAGGTGCCTCCTCAAATACTTTCTAAGGTTTTCCACCATGGGATGTTTAATTTCAAATAAAAATGTAGCTACAAAGTTTTGAGTCATACCGTACCAATCTGAAGTGGTGAGGTTCATTTCTTCTTGAAGATACCAATTGATAGCCATTGTGTCTAGAGTATTGATGAACTTATGCACCCATTGTTCTTGAGGAATGTTTCTCTAGGCCTCCTCACAACTTTGTACATGGTCCTTCGGACAACTTTGACTTGTGTATATAACTTCGTATCATGCAATGTTGTCTGAAAAACACACTGTCATCAAAGTGTGACATTGCATCCAGTCCATGATGTTCCTTTTTTGTGTTCCCCACCATCTTACTGGAGTAGCTTTCAAAGCCTCATCCAGTGCCAATAGTCTCTATTGTACTGGTACAATTTCTTCAAATTCCAGTAAGAAAGTTTCTAAGTGGTTCAAACCATCAAAGGTGGGCAAACTACTTACTGTTGTGTTGATCCAATGAAATTCTCTTCTTAATCTAGAACATTGCCGCACATAAACTTCATACATTTTGTTCTTCTAGCTCTCCAGTGTTTCTTCTGAATCTGATGATCATGCGTTGTCACCTCGCCAGCTTAAATTCCCATCTACTGTAGGGTTAATGTAATCATGTTGTCTTGTTGTCAATTTGTATATATTCTCTAGCTCATATGCGCGGTCTTCTTCTCTGATAGGTTCTGTGTATCTTTAGCCTTCATCAGGATATAGAGGTGCAATGACCCTAAGGCCATCACCTTCCAATGTCATCCTTATTTTCTTTAAGTCAACAACAGTGGAATTATTGAAAGCCTAATCAATTCCTAACAATGCGGGATAATGATAGTTATCATCAACTGTCTTAATTACTTCGAAATCTACAAACGTTCTTACCCCATTGATGTCCACATGGACATGTTCCAGTCTTTCAAAGGGGCTCAAATCATGTTGATTTCCCATCCTAAGCCTAATGGGGGAATAGATCAACTTAGGTTTTCCCATCAGTTCCCAGGTCTGCTTCATCATAACATTGACCTCCGAACCTAAGTCGAGGACCACATAATCTATATCATAATATCCAATTTGGGCATTAAGGTGTAGTTCCTTATTTGTCCTTCTCTTTTTGGATAGTTGATGTACTGATTTATTCAGTAGAGGATCTACCCTTCCTAGCTCATACTGTCTGATCAAGTTTTGTAATTCTTGTATCACTTTTTCATCCATAATAAAATTAATGCAAGTACATAAGAATTCCATAAGTCTTCTTACCTCTTTTCCTTCTCCGAACGAAGAAGAATGATCAAAGGCCAAGGGCATTCCACATTCTCTCACTTCTGGTTTTTGGATTTGATGAAGAAGCCTAATATCTCCCAAATTATTTTCTTGCCTCTTCAAATGTCTGCTTCTCTTTCTTTGGATCAAACTCATGTGTCTTCTTCACATCTTATCTAACTCCTAATTCTTCAGTAATCTTCCTTGGAGTCACCCTGTCTTCCCCTATAGCAACACCTCCTCTAGTGATAATGACAACTCTGGGATCCACTTCGCGAGATTCTGCTGAGATTAGTTGTACTTGTTGGTTCCCTCCTCGTCTTTCCTAAAGTTTGGCTAACAATGCAGGACAATCTTCTATTCCATGTTCAATTGAGTTGCAGTAACTGGAAGTGGTACAAGGGTTCTGACAGTCCCTTGCCAAGTGACCTGGCTGTGCGCAGTTATAACAAATGATCTGAACTTGACCTCGACCCATACCTCCTCCTCATCCTCTTCCTATGAATCCACCATGAGGGTTTTCCTCTTCCAGGGGAATTATACTATGTAGTATTCCCTTATTGTTGTACTTCACCTTGAATTCTATATGTGTCTCTTGATATTTCATGCAAGAGGTCATAAGCCATACAATATTTCTCGTCATGCCCCACCGATTTATAAAATGCGCAGTAAAGTTTGGTAGGTGTCTGGACATATTTTTGCATGTAAAATCATTCTCCAGAACGATGTCTATTTCTACATACCTCGCACCAATGTAGAGTAACCTGCTTCAAAGGGATCGGGGCTCCTGAAGCCAAGTAATCATGAAATAGAGGACAATGTACCTTATCATGACCTTCTGATTTGCATCTGATACACCAAATATCTTCTCTTTTATCTTTTCCCTTATCTTTATTCATATCTTTGATCTACAATGATAAGCTAGTTAGCTAAATCCAAATTTGACTCATACCTGAGCTAGACTCTCCCATAGGGGCTGATTCTAGTTTCATAGCGATCTACAATGCCTCAGCTTGTGAAATGATCTTTTGTTGCATCCGAGGGACTCTGATGTGTGGTAAGAGGGAAACAATGAAACATTATTTGTTATGATCATCTGGGATATGAAAACTCAAATGACCTATCGGGGTCTTAAACCTCTTATCAAACTCCCAAACAGGTTCAACTACTTTCTTCTTGATTTCGTTCAAATCTGTGATGCACTGCAATTCCGACTTGGGTTTATTGAATTTTGCAATCAACATAGTCTTGATCTCGTTCAACGGTTTCTTCTAGACAACTCCTTGGATGAATTTCATGTACCAGCTCAGTGCATGGTCTCTTAGGTTAGTACTAAGTTGAGCTCTCTTAACAGCTTCGTCAGTGACATTCTTAATACTCCATACAGCTTCACATAAGAACCAATGTTGATTAGAATCTTCAGATCCATCTCCCCTAAAGGTGGGTAACCTCATCTCATCTTCCATAGATCTTCCTAGGGTTCCTGACTAAGTATACACTGAACCACTTGTGCTAGTGCTCTGAGTGATTTGATAACTTAGGTTACTCTAGTTACTTAATGCTGTTAAAACAACAAGAGGTGTAATAGTACTTACTTCAATAGTCTGTGCAGACCCTGAAGTTTATTTTTCTTCTCAGCGAGGTTCTGTAGTCTTACTTTCTTCTTCCCTAGCAGACTTTGAATGTTCCTCGCTCAACAACTCTTCTTCTCCACTGTAAAACCCTTCTTCCTACGAAAGTGGTTCGTGATCCTGCTCAAACAAGTTCACCAAAGGAACTTCCCTGAAGATCCTCCCACTACGTGTATGTCCAACCTCTGTGTTGTTGTTGTTGTTGTTTGAATTCTTGAATATTATCTTTTTCAATCTGACCCACTACTGTATCTTTAGGATTTTCTTCTCATGCAATAACATCTTGATCTTCAACTTTAGAAAATGTAAAAAATTTCCTCTCAGTCCCTTAAAGAAATATCTCTCTGCTTGGCTATATGATTCTACTCTATCAATAGAAAACTCAGTGATATACCCTCCAATGGTGCTATCAAACCAGTGATCTACTGCTCTCGACATGACGTTATCAACTCTCTTGACCTTCTTGATCAACACCAGTGTCTAAATCATAAGCGACCTAGGTCTAATCTCAAACTGGGTATCTGCTAATCTGGCTAGCCACTCATATAGTTTCTTATGAATTCCTCCAAAGAAAATCCCGTGTATGTTAGTAAAGATATACCTTCCCAACCAATATTTTGTACTAATATTAGGGTTCTTGTTCTGAGCTTCTGTGAAGTCCTTTTATTGTTCTTGTTCTGAGCTTCTGTGAATTCCTTTTATTGTTCTTATTTCCATGTCTGAATCTTTGTCTTTGACGGAAACCACCTTGATATTCCCTCAAGAATATCCCTGTATCAGGTCCTCTTGACCTTTATTTATACATTAAAATGACTCTTGGACAACCTTAGGCCGAAACCTAGGTGTCAAAACCCTAAATACAAAAACCCTAGGTGTCTAAAACCCTAGGTCAACTTGATCCGCATTTTCAAAGATTTGTCAGCCTGTCTTTCCTTCCTTTCTGTGAAGTGCTCCAAAGCATCTACCAATGAATTTTTTCTCTTGTTGAATTGTCCATGATCCATCTTCCCTCTTGATATGTTCTCCTCGATATTCTTGTCTAACTACTCGCTTTCTCATACTTCGCTCCTTCTTTTCTGCTTCTTTGGCCACTTCAACCTGTTCTCAGTCAACGTGTCATCCGCGCAGTTCACATTTCGTCTTTTCTCTTCCTTTTTCCTTTCTTTTCTAGTCCATACCCAAGGGCCAACAGTTCCTTCCAAACCATAAAGGCTATTAACATGATTATCCATGAATAGTGAAACTCTATGCCTAGATCCTATGCATCCTTGCAGTCATCCAGGAACAAGTTCAAGAGGTACGGTGCCCAACTCACTGAGTGCCTTTGGCGCATTGAGCTGCAACTGCGATAACTCCAACCAGAACTTCCTCCCTGCAACATTTTCTTAGCAACTTACAGGCTAAGATTTTCACACCCAATTGTGTTGTGGCATCATTGATTCTCTTGATAATGATCCCTCATGCCCCCCTATCGGTACCATACTTCTTCTTCATCTCTTCTTCTAGTTCTTTCTCCCTGGTTTTGTCTTCTAAAAACTGTGCTGGATCCATGCCCCAAGATGGCAATCCTATTATGCTTCCTATAAGCTCTACGTCTATCGAGACGAGATTGTCCAACTAGATGTCCCCACCATGCGTGCCTACTAACAACTGTTTGATGCATGCACTAGCATACTAACCTCTGCCAAAAAAAAAGACCTAAAATCCCTATTTTCTGCAACCCTGTTGCCCATTAGAGTGGCTGATCAATTGGTTCCCCAACCCGATTTTTTCCCATAGTCTCTAAGTATAACCTCTTTACAAGTTTCAAAAAATTGTCTATGTCTGCGACATCATGGTCCGAATATTTTAGCTTCCCTATATGACCCAGCATGTTTGGTCCTACCTATACCCCATCTAGTATACGTGGTAGAATGATTGTTGCGAGAGGTTGCTTACACAATGACCTGGGTACCTGCAACTTGTCTTTCTTCAGCGGTAGTGGCTGGCTCGAAGTTCCAACGGCTTCCAATTGTTCCTCAAAATACCATTCTGGCCAACCTGTGACATCTTCAGCCATTCCTTCTGGTGGGTGGTCTGATATGGTCATTTGAGACTCATTTGGCTCAACTGTTTCTTACATATTTGGCATCATTCCATTGAATTTTGGAGGTGCTTCGGTGTTCTCTGGTTGCACCTTCTTCAGGGTTTCTGCGTCATGGTTTTGTGGCCCATGTACTTCTACTGATATATCTATATTCGTGCCCTCCGCTGTTATCTGTTGGGTTTCTTCTAGTATAGGTGTAGGGTTCATCGGTGTTGTGTTTGGAGATGGGATTTCATCGACATTGACGATCTTAGGTGGTTGTTTTTCACCTTCTTCCACATGTACTCATGACCTGGTATGAACTCTGGTTTTTCTGGTGGTTCTAGCTCGCTTATGCTTTCTTTGGTGGTGCCATGATGGTGAATGTCGAACGTTTTCTAGGGTTTGCTGGTTTCTTTGACCTCTATGAACTCGGCTCTGTGATTTTTAGCCTCTATTGCTCTCTGTCTTCTCTCTTTTCGCAAATGGACTCTGTGCTCCCACGTTCGTGTGTTGTATGGGAAACACATGAAACTAGTTGAGGACGCTTCCTTAATTATGGATTCAATGCATCTCTGACGGTTTCATACTTTCCATTACTCTACCTTCCCCAATAAGTAATGTTTGAATTTCTATAGTATGTAGACCATAGCTAGGCCTTCTCGCTCTGTAGTGTTGTAGTTTTGTTCTGACTCTGATAACTTTCTGTTCGTGAATGCTATTGGGTGATCGAAGTCTCCCGCTCCTGGTTGTGCCAAGATAGCTCCAAGTGCTATGGATGATGCGTCTACATGGATGTGGAATATATTTTCCCAGTTTGGAAAGACTAATATTGGTGCGCTGACCATATCTTCCTTTAGGGTATCCAGACCCTACTGACACTCATCGTTCCAATGAAACTTTGTATCCTTTCTTAACCACTTTTCCATTGGTGCAGTAATCTATGCATATCCTTTAATAAATTTTATGTAGTATCCTATGTGTCCTAACATCACTCTTAGATGACAGACTATTTTTGGTGGTGGTAAGTTAACAATTATTGCAATATTTGCAGGATCTACGAGTAAACCTTGTTTGCATACTATATGGCCCAATAGTATCCCAAACGGTTACGAGTAAACCTTGTTTGCATACTATATGGCCCAATAGTATCCCAAACGGTGTTCCAAATATGCATTTCTTTATGTTTAGTGATATCTGGTATTGTCTACATCTTTCTAACATCAGGTGTAATACATCGACATGGTCTTTCAACAAACTATAGATTGTCCAATCATCCAAGTATACTTCAAGAAAATGGTGGATGAATTCCTTAAATGCAACCATGACTACTTTGGAAAACATTGTTGGTGCATTCTTCAGTCGAAATGGCATGACTATGTACTGATAAGATCCCCATTCTGTTGCAAACATGGTCTTGTATCTATCTTCTTGTTCTATCTTAATCTGATGCTAGCCTGAGAATCCATTAGTGAATGAATAAGCTTCATGTCCTCCTACGTTTTTTAATACTTCATCTGTGAAAGGTGTAGGGAATGGGTCATGTAGGCATGCATCATTCAAATTCCTCAAGTCGACGCATATCCTTATCCCTCCTTGTTTCTTGTCCTGCACTACCATCAGGCTTATCCATTCTGATTCTTCGACTGATTCTATGATTCTGGCTTTGAGCATCCTATCGATCTCCACCTTGACTTTATGCTTATATATTGGGTTCAATATGTATGGTCGTTTTCTGATCGATCTCACTTCAAGTCTGAGTGGTATCTTCATTTCCCCTAGTTATCCTACTATACCCTTCATCTCCATAAATTTTGTGGGAAACAAGTCCCTGTACTCATGCAACAACTTGGTTATGCTTTCTACTGTCTGCTCATCCCTATAGTCTCCAATGTTGGCCATTTTGGGATGCTTGACTGTCCCAATGTTGACTGTCTTTACCTTGATCGATGCAGAAATAACTTCTAATTCAATAGGTGGTACTTCCACTTCTCTTTTGCCTCCTTCGATCTGAATATCGCACGGATCGTCTTCATCTGGTGCTTCCTCTTGCACATGGTAACATGATAACAGTTCCTTAACTGCCTGTTTGTTCCACTGTTGTTCTTCCATGATAAGTTCTACTTCTAGTTATTTGATGAATATCACTCCTCTTATATGTTTAAGAGCTGCATATGTGTTTGGGTTCTCATGCTTGAATGAGAAAGTGACTGTAAAATTATGTTTCACTGTCATCTAGGTCGCAGTCCCCTTGTGAAATTCCTGGTCCATATACCAGTTCGATGGTATGCCCTCTAGAGTGTGTATAAAATGATGAGGAAATTCCTCTAGGGGTGTCATTTTCCATATTGTTATGCACTTCTCCAAGTGTTTGGTCGGAGCCCCTTGTCCCTCATACTTCTACTTCTTGTGGTTCTTCTATTCGGCATCAAACCTTATGTGTTGTAACCACTTACATTGGTACCAATCTGTAATTGTCTCTTTGTGTGCGCCCCACCATCTTGCAAGTGTGGCCTTAAGTGCTAGATCAAGTGATAACAACCTCTGGTTCTCTAAGACTTTGTCTTCATATTGTGTTAAGAATGTTTCCAAATCATTTACACCGTGGAAATTGGGTGGTTCCCTTATTTCTGTGCCTACTCATCTGACTACGCAGTCTATTCGTGCACATCTTCTCATGGATACTTCATGTAGCCTTTGTTTCCAGTTCTCTAAGCTTGTATCTGAGTCTGTTGCACATGAAGTAATGCTCCACCAACTGAGTATTTTGTCTGCAGTCGGGTTTACGTAATCCTCATCGTGCAAAGTTGTTCTGTACAACTGGTCAATTTCCTCTAAGTCCAAACAAGTAGGTTCTACAAACTTCTCCCCCTCTAATGGGTCTAATGGTGTAATAACCCTGTATTCTCCTGACTCAAATGCCATATTTTTGGTCTTCAAGTTCATTATGACCTGGTTGTCAAACATCCAATCCAGACCAAGAAATGTTGGGTAAGGTGTTGTGTCGTCCATTATTTTCTACTTGTTCTTCTTCTTGTGTGTAGGTGATTGACTATTTTTGGTTCTATTTTTCCGTTCGTCTTGATGCTACATTTTTCTAGTATGTTTTGAAATATTTTCATAGATGATGGATCACTTAATACTTTTACACATGATTTCAAAAATCCTTTGATTGTACTTAATTGTCCCATGGAATGTATTTCATTGGTATGATCCAATAAAATAGGTATTTCGTATTCTGGTGCTTCCTTACTTTGTTGCGTAGTGGAAATCGTCACAATGTCCTCCTTCTAGAATTCTTTTCTGGCTTCCTTAAATAATTCATTTTCCTTTTTCTCATCGAACTGCTTCCCTGGTTTGACGTTCTTCTTCACCCATTGATTTTGTGTTGGCTCTTGTCAAGTAGCGTCATCCCCTATTTTAGCTCCTCCACGAGTAACTATGTTTATATTTCATCCTTCATCCCTTGGTTCAGTTGAGATCCACTGAACATTTTAGTTGTTCTGGTTTATTTTTTCAAGTTGTTGGTGGAAGCGGACATTCTCTTTCATAATGTCCTATTTGTTAAAATTTTTGACATACCACTAGTCCTCTACTGTGTCCAAAAACTCCTCTGGTTTGTACTCCCCCTCTGTAGCCTGCTTGATCTCCTCTCGACGCATTATACTGAGGCGCCTGATTATACTGCATGGTATTGTACTGAGGTTGTGCTGCATTGTACTATGGTTGCGCTACGTTGTACTGTGGTTGTGCGTTATTATATGGTTGTTGCACAGTATTATATTGTTGTTGCACATTGTTGTATGGAGGTGGAACTAGATTAAAATGTGGTGCGGCTTGACCAATCATCATTTATGCCTGCACTCTATATGCATATGATGTCCTTTCTCACATCAACTCCATAGTTATACAATATTTGTCGTCATGGCCCACTGACTTTCAAAATGTACAATATGAACTCTTTGGGATTGTATGGTATTTCTGCATCATTGGGTAGTGATAGGGGTTGTGACCTGGTTTCTTGCAGATTCTGCACCATAGTCCTCCTGTTGGTAATAGATTTGGCATTCCTGTTGCCATATACTTCGCGGATGTCGTACATTTGTTCTTGTGGTGCCCTTTTGTCCTGCATGTGGTACACCAAACAACTTCTCGTTTGTCCTTGTTCTTATTCTGGTTCAACTGAAATGTTAAGTTCTTTAGATCTTGTTCTTATTCTGGTTCAACTGAAATGTTAAGTTCTTTAGATCCTCCTCCAGTTCTTTGATAGCTGGGTCCATTTGTTGATATTGGTTTTCTTCCAATTGCAGGGATGCCTACAAAGCCTCTGCCTACGTCTGGAACTTTTGTTGTCACAATGGGTATTTTAAGTGTGGTAGCAATGATTTGACAAACAGGTGTCGATGTTGCATATCGTTCATGAGATACTTCAAATTTCCTTTTAAACGCTTGAATTGTTGGTCAATTTCCCAAACAAAGTCTCCAGTTTTCTATCGGATTTCTAACATCTCATTCATGTATTCATCCTCTGAGCTTGACTTCTGGAACTCATTTATCAATAACTTCTTAATGACTCATTTATCAATAACTTCTTAATGTCTACCAGTGTCCTTATTGTCCCATGAGCATTGTTTGCATCTAAACTCGTGTACCAGTCTAGTGCACAGTCTCTTAGCATGATAGCTAACTGTGCAAGTTTTGTATCTTTATCAGTGATATGTTTTTCTTCCCAAATAATTTGGCAAATGAACAATTGTTTCACAGGGTATTATGTTGCTTCTCCTCAAAATTATGGTAACCTGATGGTGGGATTGTGTCCTGGCATTCTGAATGTCGAACTACTACCTCTGCGCGGTGTATATACCTAACTAGTGCTACCTGAACTGACTCCTCCAATTGTTGCTCCTTGTGTAGATGTACTTCCTGCTGTTTGACTACTTCTGAACTTCGATTGTCTAAACAGTGGTATTATCTTTGGTGCATTAGTCGCACATGGGTTTATGGGTTCCACACTAACATTAATGGGTTTATGGGTTCCACACTAACATTAATATGGATAGGATTGTTTCCTTCTCTTCTTGCTCTTGGACCTCTTGTGTTCCACTCATATGTTGTGCGCAAGATTTCCTCAATCTTCTCCACATCCCAGAGATCCTCTACCTCTTCCTCATCACTCGCCAAGCCTTCCCTCGCAACTACGACTCTCTACTTGGTATTCACCTTGTATTGGTAGGGTGCTCCGCTACACATCTTTCCAGTTGCCGCCATGATCTGATTGATCTGGTCGTCGTTCATCATGATTGGGTCCAAGGGTTCCTCCTTATTTCCCTTATCCTTTCCTCCTTCCATTTCTCCTCTTCTTGTTAGTGCTTCCCCCCTTCCCCCATGCACGTAGGAAAGTTTAGCTGTCTGAATCCATTGTTAGTACTCCTTTGTTGTATAACAGTATCTTAATAGACATATACAATGATCTAATGTACCTTCCTTAGGTTCCTTGTAGAAAATATTTCTTCACTATGCTATATGACTTCATTGTGTCAACTGCAAACTATGTTATAAACCCTGCCACAATACTATCAAGCCAAAAGTCTATTGCGCGGGTGAATTTGTTGTTCACCTGCTGTAACTGCTCAATCTATAGTGGGGTCCAATCTAGCTATCAAATCCGGTTCATCGCATGGTTATCCTTCAACCTTAGTATCCAATCTTGCAATAGATGTGGGAAATCACAGAAAAAGGCTTCATGCAAATTAGTAAACATGTATTTCTCAAGATATCTACAGGGTGTTACTCTAGGGTTTTTATTGTCTTTTTGTGCAAATTCTGGCTCTTTTGTTCTTAACCATCTTTCAATCTCTTCTTTTGTGGGATTCAATGGTCTCAAAATCCCCTTTTAATCTCTCATTGCTCTCTACCCTAATCTTTTCTTGATTTGCCTCTGGTAGGTCTTCAAATTATCTCATCTACTCAACCCTCTCTTGTTCCTACCAATGACAACGAAACCATTTGTTGTTTTTACTCTTCTTCTTTTTTGTCTGAATTTATTGACCCAAGGTTCATTTCTGTTTGGGTTTCCGACAAAGCCTCTAAAACTATCGGCCCTCCTGGTAAATCAGAAGGCAACACAAAACACATAATGTACTACATAGTCTCACCTGAGATAAATTTAATGGGTGTCTATAAGACTCATGTGTTTACAGCCTAGGATTGAGTGTGAGATACAATAACTATATATTGAACCATTATTATAAATGTAAATGCAATATACCGTCATTTGCTACTAAGCAAGGAATATAACAATTCATTTATCAAGTATAACAATAACTATTGAATACAATAAATATATGCATGCATTTATCACATAACAAAGGTGCTACCGTGGTTCGCCCCCTCCTAGGCTACGTCCACAAAGATTTGTTTCTCACCTCTTTTATTATAGTATTTTTGCATCTACAACACTGCGCACTTACCACTCTTCTCAGTCGGGCAAGATATATAAGAGGCAGACATATCGCACTAGGCTCCTAAGCCTGCGATCTAACCCTCAAGATCTACCCTCCTGTGTCTTCTCTAGCTCAACAACTTACACAAAATAGATTGTACAACAAAATATTACATATCGCATCAACTCATGCATAACTAAAAACAACAACAACAATAATCCCCACCCCTATGATACCTAAGTATCTATATTTATATGCTTTCGGCTCTTCATCCATTACAATATATTACCAAAACCCTAACCCTAACATCATTAGGTCTTCCCTACATGCACACATGTCGTTCTTCCTTCTAGTTGTCGCTTTCCTCGTGCATGCTTTCTTTCCCAAAAACTCTTTTATTTTCCGCTTTGGCTTGCCTCCAATAGCTGGTGAGCCAAGTAATTATAAGCTGGTAGGATTATGTGTTTATTAGGCCGAAGAACCTAGATGCTAAGGTCAGTGGGCCTGATTTTTGTATATGTAATTATGCAGATTATTAAGAGTTATGGAGGAATAAGCTCCACTGGGTAGGGAAAGAAATGGGGCTGAGAGGCTAGGAAAGAGGGGCTAATCTTGAGGGCTTAACCCAAGGGAATATTATAATGTATTCTTGAAAAGTACTAAAGTTGGGGGAAATTAAACCCAGTTATCCTA
>CBVK0100286330.1:0-22959 GCA_900067695.1 Picea abies
TATATATATATATATATATATATATATATATATATATATAAACATAGGTCAGTGTAATTAAAATAAATATTAATAAATATTTTTTTTAATTTTAATATTAAAGAGATTTCCAAATTTTTTGAGACTATTTTCAAACAAAAAAAATAGTTATTTATATTAAAAGATTGAATGAATATTATATCTTTCATGTATTGTATTTAGAGTTTTAATGTTACATGTCTAATGTTACATTTCATTTTTATTTCAATGAAAATAATCTTCAATCTTTACTCTTTTTTCTTTTAACCTTATCCCATACTTGTGGAGAAGTGACTAACTTTACTTTGACTCCTCAAACTGTACATTTGGATAGGCATTGTTATCCTTTTTTTCGTTTTGTTGTTTGATGATTTTATAAAATCCGATCATAATTAACATTGGAGTACTGCTCTCATGATTGTGAATGTTTTTGTTTAGGTTTTTGTCCTTTGCCTTTTTTGAATGAGCTCTTTTTTGGGGACACTTCAGGTTTGTTAGTATTTGTTAGAATTGTCAATGCGGAAAACACAATTCACAATGCTAATTAACAATCACACACAGATAATAGACATAGGGATTTCACGTGGTTCACCCAAACATGGGGCTACGTCCACCAAGCATAAGCATCGGTTGTCTTATTATTTAGATCGTGGAGATTACATCAGCTCACTTGCACTCAATAATTTTGTCTCTATGGGCTTACATGAATTTATACATTCACACAAGAAACTGATTAATCAATGCAATCCCTATCCATATTCTAACTTGGTCTATTTGGTTGTAACCAACGCAAAATAATGGGATCCAAATCTGTTCTTGGTAATTTTTTGTCACCAAATCCCAACAATCTCCACCTTGACAAAAATTAACCTGATACCTTGCTCCTTCCTTTTATTCATCAACTTTTCTGCAAGCCAAGAGAAGCCAAGAACCACTGCAGCTTCTCTAATAAAACTAGCTTCATGATCTCGCCTGTGTGACTTGCACGAGTTTGGATTTCCCGAGGGGTCACTCCACCTCCAACGTGTTTTCCACAACTTTGTTGTGAAACATATTTAGTGATAGATCTCCTTATATCCAAAACATTTCTATTACAATATACATTATAATTATCACGGACCATCCCAGTGTAACCATTATAGGTGACATTTGTGCTTCTCAAACACTGAAGCACCCATTTCACTCCAACACCTGAATCCATCACGTATCTGACAACATCATTAGCATGTGAAACATATGATCTTAACCATTTCATCACTTACAACAGACCTCCTACTGAACTTACATGAGACAACACCTTTTCTTCTTTATAGATAGGCCCTATGCTTGAAGAAAACTTATAATGGAAAGCAAGAGGGACAAAAATTGGTTTTACAATGTTGATACTGAACTCCAACCATAACTTACCATTACCATATCTGTGTACTTCCATGCCCATAATTTGTTTTGCTACTCCTTGATCCCTCATATGAATTGTCCTTTCCACCTGAGTCATTTTCTTACTGATTTTATCCATGCTTCGGCTTGCATCAGGCACATCATCAAAAAAGAACATCAAGACTGTGAATTTACTATAAACCATATAGTCATTCCTACCCTTTGAAAAATTTTGACTCACTATGAAGGATTCAAACCTCTTGTATAATTGCCTCGGTACCAATAGGCCATACAATGAATTATCTAGCATGCAAACAAATTTATGGTTGTGATCTTGAATCAACCCTTTTGGTTGTTCCATACATACTATATCTATGTCAATGATGACCTTGTGAGAAGTAGGATCCCACACACAACATCCCTTTATACCACCATCATAACTTGCGGAGATATAAAACAAGCAGGAATTCAGAAACAGAGATTTTAAGTCTCAAACTGATTTACCTTTTACTAGTACCTGCAATTCTTTCTTTCTCTTATGACCTTGATGCTTCTGCCATAAACAAGAAGATACATCTATCACTTTATATGCTACTTCAGTATTTCCTTCCATCTTATAAACGTTATCAACCTTTGTTGCCTTCATCACTACTAAACTACCTTTCAACAATGTGAGTGCTCCACCTTGACCTATATACTTATATCCACAAGCATCCAACACTCCCAATGAAACTAAATTTTATTTAAGTTCAAGTACATATCTACCATCTGTTAATTCCCTAACAATACCATCAAACATCCTCATTCTAATACTACCAACCCCAACATTTTTACAGTGAATACCATTTCCCATAAACACTACACCCTCATCAACAAATTGGTAAGAAATGAACCAATTTCTATGTGAGCACATGTGGTGGGAGGCACCTGAATCTAACTGCCATTCTTCTTGCTATTGTAAATTACTATAAACAGATAAAACTTGATCAATTATACCTGAATTTGTTACAACCAAATTTGCTTCCTTCGTAGAGTTTTCCTCATATTCCTTTATCTTCCAGCAATCTTTCTTGAGATGTCTTGTTTTTCCATAGTACCAGCATTTTTCTTTACCCTTTCTGTGTCTTGACTTAGATCGGAAATAACTTCTCTCATTCTTCTTTGTGGTTCGACCACTGATCAACATCGCCTCTGAAGTTGAGGTTTCTTTACTATATTTTCTCCTCATCTCCTCAACCAACAAAGCTCCCACATCATAGCCATAATCTAAAATATCTGTTGAGCTAAAGCTAATAGAGGTGACTAGATTATCCCAAGACTCAGGTAGCGAACACAATAGTGTAATAGCCTTATCTTCATCTTTGAATTTAACTTCCATACTAGTCAATTGAACTATAAGGGTATTGAAGGTATTTAAATGGTCAGCAACTTTTGTACCTTCTTTCATCTGCAAACTATACAATTGTCTCTTCAAGTAGATTTTGCTTATCAAAGACTTCATCATATATAGACTTTCCAACTTGCTCCATAATCCTGATGTTGTATCCTCTCCTACAATATTAAAAAAAACCTCATCTGCGAGACATAAATGAATGGTACTAAGAGATTTCTCATTCAGATCTTCCCATTCCATTATGTCATGGCTGATGGTTTCTTTGACTTGCCTGTCAATGCTTTGTGCAACCCTTGTTGCACCAGTAAATCCCGCATCTTGAGCTTCCAGAGCTCAAAGTTTCTTTTACCGTTGAACCTTTTAACTTCAAACTTTGAACTCTGCATCTTAGCCATTAGCAAAAAAAATCTCCTAATATCCACTGCTTATAAAAAAAAACCAAGGCCTTTTAAATGTGAAGGAATACTAGTATTAACCTTACACTCAAAAAAGGTTGAACCCAAAAATTAATGGTAAAAAAGGGTTTTTAAATAAAAATATCTGTATATGTTAATAAAAAACCTTTTAGTAAATCCACCATGTATAATGTATTCGCACCATACCAAGTGCATTCACCATTTAATCCATACATTTACTTTCACCTCAACCTTTAAAAAACAAAAGTCAACCTTTCATACTTTCACCCCACTTTGATTTACCATGCGAAATAATTTAAGGATATCCATACTTTACCATGCGAATTAATTTAAGTAGATCGCAATTTTTTTATTCAAAGGGAGTCTGCACCTCACGCTACGACTGGATCGCGGGGAGTCCGCAACTCATGCTATCTCTAGAGTGCGGGGAGTAGCATCTCACGTAACATTGGAGTGCGGGGATATAAAAATGTCCCTGCATTGTTCCTTTTCCTCAACCGTAGAAATTTCAACAATTTTTCATGAGCGTAAAGCTGAGTAATAAGTCTCTTCACCCTTCGAGAGGAGGGACCTGCGAGGATGTATAAATTGACACACCCTCACACAGATTTCACTTTTGGCTTCTTCGAGAATTTGTTGCTACTTCAACTAGCTCTGATACCACTTGTTATAATTGTTAATGCGGAAAACACAATTCACAATGATAATTAACAATCACACATATATAATAGACATAGGTATTTCACATGGTTCACCCAAATGTTGGGCTACGTCCACCAAGCATAGGCATCGGTTGTCTTATTATTCAGATCATCGAGATTACATCAACTCACTCACACTCGGCCATTTTTCCTCTATGGGCTTACATGAATTTATACATTCATACAAGAAACTGATTAATAAATGCAATCCCTATCCATATTCCAACTAGGTCTATTTGGTTGTAACCAATGCAGAATAATAGGATCGAAATCTATTCTTGGTAATTTGTTGTCACCAAATACCAACAATCTCCACCTTGACAAAAATTAACATGTACCTTGCTCCTTCCTTTTGTTCATCACCTTTTCTGCAAGCCAAGAGAAGCCAAGAACCACTGCATCTTCTCTAATAAAATTGGTTTCGTGATATTGCCTTGTGACTTGCACGATTTTGGATTTCCTAAGGGGTTATTCCACCTCCAACGTGTTTTCCACAACTTTTTTGTGAAACATATTTAATGATAGATCTCCTTCTATACAAAACATTTGTATTACAATATACATTACAATTATCATGGACCATCTCAGTCTAACCATTATAGGTGACATTTGTGCTTCTCAAACACTGAAGCACCCATTTCACTCCAACACCTGAATCTGTCACGTATCTGACAACATCATGAGCATGTGAAACATATGATCTTAACCATTTCATCACATACAACAGACCTCCTATTGAACTTACATGAGACATAACCTTTTCTTCTTTATAGATAGAACCTATGCTTGAAGAAAACTTATAATGGAAAGCAAGAGGGATAAAAACTGGTTTTACAATGTTCATACTGAACTCCAACCACATCTTACCATTATCATATATGTGTACTTCCATGCCCATAATTTGTTTTGTTGGTCCTTGATGCCTCATCTGAATTGTCCTATCCACCTGAGTCATTTTCTTACTGATTTTATCCATGCTTTGGCTTGCATCAAGCATATCATCAACAAATAACATCAAGACTGTGAATGTACTTTAAATCGTATAGTCATTCCTACCCTTTGAAAAATTATGACTCACTATGAAGGATTCAAACCTCTTGTATATTTCTCTGGGTGCCAATAGGCCATACAATGAATTATCTAGCATGTAAAAAAATTTACCATTGCGATCTCTAATCAACCCTTTTGGTTGTTCCATACATACTGTATATTTGTCAATGATGACCTTGTGAGAAGTAGGATCCCACACACAACATCCCTTTATACCACCATCATAACTTGCAGAGATATAAAACAAGAAGGAATTTAGAAACAAAGATTTTAAGTCTCGAACTGATTTACCTCTTACCAGTACCTGCAACTATTTCTTTCTCTTATGACCTTGATGCTTCTTCCATAAAGAGGAAGATACATCTGTCACTTCAGATGCTACTTCAGTATTGCCTTCCAGCTTATAAAGGTTATCAACCTTTGTTGACTTCATCACTACTAAACTACCTTTCGACAATGTGAGTGCTCCACCTTGACCTGTATACTTATATCCACAAGAATCCAACACTCCCAATGAAATTAAATTTGATTTAAGCTCAGGTACATATCTAACATCTGTTAATTCCCTATACCATTGAACATATTGATTCTAATACTGCCAACCCCAACAGTTTTAAATCAAATACCATTTCCCATAAACACTACACCCTCATCAATAGATTGGTAAGAAATGAACCAATTTCTATGTGAGCACATGTGGTGGGAGGCACTTGAATCTAACTTCCATTCTTGTTGATATTGTAAATTACTATAAATTGATAAAACTTGATCAATTATACCTGAATTTGTTACAGCCAAATTTGCTTCCTTCGTAGAGTTTTCCTCGGATTCCTTTCTCTTCTAGCAATCTTTCTTGAGATGTTTTGTTTTCCCACAGTACCAACATTTTTATTTACCCTTTATGTGTCTTGACTTATATCGGAAAGAACTTCTCTCATTATTCTCTACGGTTCGACCTCTGATTAGCCTCGCCTCTGAAGTTGAGGTTTCTTTACTATATTTTCTCCTCATCTCCTCAGCCAACAAGGCTACGACAACAGAGTCATAATCTAAAACATTTTTTAAGATAAAGCTAATAGAGGTGACTAGATTATCCCAAGACTCAGGCAATGAACACAATAGTGTAATAGCCTTATCTTCATCTTCGAATTTGAATTCCATACTAGTCAATTTAACTATAAGGGTATTGAAGGTATTTAAATGGTCAATAACTTTTGTACCTTCTTTCATCTCCAAACTGTAAAACTGTCTCTTTAAGTAGATTATGCTTGTCAAAGAATTTGTCATATATAGACTTTCCAACTTGCTCCATAAGCCTGATGTTGTATCCTCTCCTACGATATTAAACAAAACCTCATCCACCAGACATAAATGAATGGTACTAAGATCTTTCGCATCCAGATCTTCCCATTCCCATTCTGTCATGGATGATGGTTTCTTTGACTTGCATGCCAATGTTTTTTGCAACCCTTGTTGCACCAGTAAATCCCACATCTTGAGCTTCTAGAGCTCAAAGTTGCTTTTACCGCTGAACTTTTCAACTTCAAACTTCAAACTCTGCATCTTATCCATTAGCACAAAAATCCTCCTATTATCCACTGCTTATAAAAAAAAACCCAAGAACTTTAAATGTGAAGGAATAATAGTATTGACCTTATACTAAAAAAAGGTTGAACCCAAAAATTAATGATAAAAAAGGGTTTTTAAATAAAAATATCTTTATATGTTAATAAAAAACCTTTTATTAAATCCACCATGTATAATGTATTCGCACCATACCGACTGCATTCACCATTTAATTCATACATTTACTTTCACCTCAACCTTTAAAAAACAAAAGTCAACCTTTCATACTTTCACCCCACTTTGATTTACCAGGCGAATTAATTTAAGGAGATCCTTACTTTACCATATGAATTAATTTTAGGATATCACAACTTTTTTATTTAAAGGGAGTTTGCACCTCGTGCTACCACTGGATCGCAGGGATTCTGCACCTCACACTATCACTGGAGTGTGGGGAGTTCGTATTTCACGTAACACTCGAGTGCGGGGATATAAAAATGTCTTTACATTGTTCCTTTTCCTCAACCGCGGAAATTTCAACAATTTTTCATGAGCATAAGGCTAAGTAATAAGTCTCCGCACCCTTCGAGACGAGGGACCTATGGGGAAGTATAAATTGATGCACCCTCACACAGATTTCACTTCTAGCTCCTCCGATAATTTGACGTTTCTTTAACCAACTTTGATACCACTTGTTAGAATTATCAATGGGAAAAACACAATTCATAATGATAATTAACAATCACACACAAATAATAGACACATGAATTTCACGTGGTTCACCCAAACGTTGGGCTATGTCCACCAATCATAGGCATTGGTTGTCTTATTATTCATATCATGGAGATTACATCAACGCACTCACACTCAGTCATTTTTCCTCTACGAGCTTACATGAATTTATACAATCACACAAGAAACTGATTAATAAATGCAATCCCTATCCATATTCTAACTTGTTCTATGTGGTTGTAACCAGCGCAAAATAATAAAATTCAAATGAATAATACACACACCAATGAATAATGCTAATGTTGGTTTATTATACAATAAATAAATAGATAGTTGAATGGAAATGATTTGGTCCATTAAAAGTTTGTTCCATTAAAAACTAATGTTGTGGACCCTTATCCAATGTTTATTAACATGTTTTTAAGGTGTGGAACAATTTTTTAGATTAGTCACGAGAGCATTTAATGTTGCGTAATGAGAAAATCTATTTTGTATTTTTTCTAAGTGGGATGCATATATTTTACTATAAATTTGTTAACATAAAAAGTGATGAAAGTTGTATGAACACTCATATCATATCATATAATAATTTGTGAGGGTTATCATTTTACATCTCACGCCATTGTTTATGCATTGTACCATACTCTAATGTCTTAAGATTCATTTGTAAATCTTTAATATTTATTAAAAAATCTTCCTATCATATTTAAATTATTAATTTCAAAAATATTTGTTACATTACCAATATTTTTAATTTAAAAAAATTATGGTGATTTTGGAAAGCTTATCTTAATATTTTTTAAACATAGAAACAAAATTCTAAAGAATTGCAAGTAATCTTTTATCCTCCAAAGTCTGATAAACCAATTCAATCATCATCATAGTTGTTACTATACTACAATACTAAGACAGATGAAAAAAACAAATCCTAAAAGATAACCGCCTCTTTAAGTGAATAGTTTATTCTCTAAAATTTGACCTCCCACTATATTGGCACCCTGTTATTCATATATGGAAATAAAGTGTTTTGAATTGAATTTAATAAATTAATTATAATTTTAAAATTACAATTTTATTGAAATTGTAATTTCTTTCATTCATAGGTGTAATTTAAAGGTTTTTATATTTTTTTATAAGTAAATTTCTATATTATATATTGACAAAATTTACACAAAAGAAGAGGGAAGAAGATAGAGTGATTCAAACCCAAAGGGACCTTGTCAAAATGTGAAAACTACAATCTAAAAAATTGATGATTCATATCACAAATTTGTTTTTTTTAAACATTTTTGTTTTATATAAAATTAAAATATATATTAAACATTTTTGTTAGTTGTAGTTAGGATAAGATTGATACAATTAATAATGGGTTTGTAATTGTTGGTTTATGGAAATTTTTTATAAGAAAAATAAGCTTTCAAAAACATATATTTATTCACCTTAGTCAATTTGGCTAAGTTAGCTAAATAACAAGTCCTTCAAGACATTTTACAATAGAGCTCTTCAAATCTTTAAATAAGCTTCATTACATGCTAATATCTTGGTCAAATACCATGGACCCATAAACCACCAATGGTAAACTTATCAATAACTACTAGTAATTTAATGTATATTTTCCCACTGATCTGGATTCCTCAAATTTTATATGTTTGTATTCGCATAAAATACATTATCAAGTCAACTAATTCAATATTTATAATAACTTTGTTCAATCATATTTTATTTTATAGTTTTCATGGATTTAAAAAAAAAAAATCTACAAATTTACTTATATCTTCATGTTTTCAATATCTACCTATATTTTCAAATTTTCATAATCAGTAGGTCGAAAGGTGCAATTCTCTCTCTATGTGTGTGTGTGTGTGTGTGCGCACTCGCCGAAAGGTGCACACCTATTTGAAATGGGCACATTTAATGATCTCTTAACCATAAATTCCAATTGTATGGTTATCAATTGAAGATGCTAGCATATTCTTTGTTGTCCTTCCAAATCAATGAATGAGATCTCATGTTCATATTCTTGTTAAAGTTATTTTATATGAATTCTAATAATATTTAGCTTTAATTTTATGTATATAACCATATTCTATTTTTTGGTAATTTAATCTCTTTCTAACAAAAAAAATTATATATTTAAATCTATTTTTTATAAATTTATTAAATATCAAATTTTATTATACTAAAAGAAAATATAATAAACTTGAAATTGGGTGCATAAACTTCACTTAGGATAAGTCAATTACTACATACATTTAATTCGAGATTAAAAATGTTTGACATAATTTCAAATTAAATATATCTATAACATATATATTACTACATACATTTTTATACAATTGGATGTTGAAAATGTTGATAGAATTTATTAAACTTCAAATTTTATTATATTAAAAGAAAATATAATTAACTTGAAATTGGTTGCATAAAATTCACTTAAGATAAGTCAACTACTACATACATTTAATTAGATGTTGAAAATGTTTGACATAATTTCAAATTAAATATATTTATAACATATATATTAGTATATACATTTTTATACTTAGATTTTGAAAATGTTCATACAATTTTATAAGTCAATCATCTTGACCATTAGACTTAGTGTTAAGATGCAAAATTTATTACAATGTGACGAACATGTCCTTATGTTACAATATCATGTACATATCCTAATGTCACAATGTGACAAACATAACCTGTTGTCAGATTGTGATGTGCATAACCCAATGTTGCAATTTGCCAAACATAGGCCAATATTGCAATGAGACAAACATTTCTTGACGTCTCTATGTGACAAACATAACACATTGTCAAAATCTCACAAATCTATTCCAATGCCATAATGTGTGTGACAAACAAAAAGCCTAGACATCACAATGTATCGAACCCAAATGTCACAATCTAACAAACATGGCCCAACATTGTAATTCCTTACACAAAGCTCACAATGTTACACTCATGACCATACCTTACTATGTGACGAACTTTTTCCTTTGTCACATTGTGATCAACATTTCCCAACGTTGTAATGTGAACATTTTCCCCGTCCTCACATTGTCACAATCATTTATGACGACACAATATTTTGAACATCTCTTGATTTTCTCATTGTAACGAACATAGTAACATTGTAATGTGACAAACATAAATTAATGTCGCAATGTGATGAACATAGCCATGTCGTCGCAATGTGGATAGTAACATTGCAATGTAATGAACATAAACAAATGTTGCAATGTGTCATACATCGCTCTATCATCACAATGTGATGAGTATTTCCTCATGTTGCAATGTGACGCACATATCCTAATGTCGTAATGTGACAAACATTTCCATGTGTCACAATGTGATGAACATAGCCTCCTCGTCACAATATTATGCAAATATCATGTCGTCATAAGGTGACAAACAATGTCAAACATAGCCTCGTTGTTGCAAAGTGATGAAAATAGCCTCCTCGTCGCAATGTTATAAAAATATATTGTCGTCATAAGCTGGCAAACAATGTCTTGTCCGTAATGTGATGAACATAGCCCCATCGTCACAATAAATGTCATGTTGTCACAATATGATGAACATACGACATTCATGTTCATCACATAGCCATATGACATACAATGAACATACAATATTTAGGGGTGATTTTAAGGATGGAAATTTATTTTAAAATCTAGAAACCTTGGTGAATCTTACTAATCCTTCATATGCCAAATATAAATGTTTGGCGATATTTTTGTAAAAATATTCAAATTTCTAAGGATTTTGTATATTTTGTATAATTTTTTGGCGATTTTTACAGTAAAATAATTTTATCCTATAGAATTTGGGCAAATCATTTTTAGAATGGAGAATCTCTTTTTGGGAAAAACCATGGAAAATTAGCCCATGAGTGAAATTTAGCCCCTAAAATCATCCTTGACGTCGATATTTATGTTCATAACATAACCACTTTTAACTTAAATGTCATGATGTGGCAATGTGATGAACATATCCCCATCATCGCACCATCCCTATCATTGTCAATATGTGAAAAACATTATCCTATCGTCGCAATGTTATGAACATATCCTCGTATTTACAATGTGATGCAAATATCCAGTCATCATAATGTGACACAAATATCCTGCCCTCCCAATGTGATGAACATAGCCATGTCATCACAATGTGACGAACATAACCATATTGTCACAATGTGACGAACCTAGCCTTATACAATGAACATACGATGTGACGAACATACCCATATTTTCGCAATGTGATGAAGGTAACTATGGTTGACCTTTATTGATCATGACCATGGTTGACCATTGTTGGCCATAACCATATTGTCAGAATGTGACAAACACAATAATATTGTCACGATGTGATGAACATGAGTGGCCATAAAAATATTTCCGCAATGTGGAAAGCATGTCTTATCATAACCATATTGTCGCAATTTGATGAAAATAACCATATTGTCACAATGTGACGAACATGACTAGCCATAACCATATTTTTGCAAGGTGACAAACATAACCTCGTCATCACAATGTGATGAATATAAGCATATTGTTGTAATGTGACGAACAAAGCCTCTTCTTCCTAATGTGATGAAAATATCCTCGTCGTCTATGACACAAATATCATGACATCATAATGAGACAAAAAATGTCATGCCATCTCATTGTGATGAACATAGCCCCTTCGTCGAAACAAATATCATGTCATCACAATGTGATGAACATACGGAATTTATTTTCATCACATATCCATTCGACATACGATGAAAATACGACATTTATTTTCATCACATAGCGATTTGACATATGATGAACATATAACATTTATGTTCATCACATTGCCACTTTTTACTTAAATGACCTTCCATTGCAATGTGATGAACATAAACCCCTCATCCCAATATCCTTGTCATCGTCAATATGTGACAAACAATATATTTTCATTGCAATGTGATGAACATAGCCCCCTCATTGCAATGTGATTCAAATTTCCTGTCATCATATTGTGATGCAAATATCTTGTCATCACAATTTCATGAACTTAGCCCCTCCCTTGCAATGTAACAAAAATAAACATATTGTCATGATATGACAAACATAGCCTCGTCATCACAATGTTATCAACATAGCTTCACTGTAGCAATGTTATGTGAATATCATGTCATAATAATGTGACAAACACTTCCAAATTTCACTATCTGAATGTCATCTGTAGTGTTGGTCAAGTATGGTCATGGCCAACCATGGTCACCTATCGATAAAAACTATCAAACATGGTTAACCATTGTCAACCATGGTCAACCACAGTCAACCATGGTCATGGTCAACCGAGTTCAACCATAGTGAAGGTCATCCATAGTGAACGTCAACCATGGTGAAGGTATACAAAAGTTAACCACAATGAAGGTCTATGGAAGATAACCATGTTCATGGTCAACCATAATTAACCATGTCAACCATAGTGAACCTTTCCTTCACAAAGTCAACAATTTTTTACCAAAGCTAACCATGATCATGACCAACCATAGTCAAGCATGCTGATTGTAAATTAATGTATTATTTTCATAACATAGCCATTCGACATACGATGAACATACGACATGTATGTTCATCACAGTGCCACTTTTTACTTAAATTAACTATCATTTCAATGTGATGAAACTAAACCCCTCATCCCAATATCCCCATCATTGTCAATATGTGACAAACAATTAACTATCGTCACAATGTGATGAACATAGCCCCATCATTGCAATGTGATGCAAATATCCTGTCATCATATTGTGATGAAAATATCTTGTCGTTGTTGTAACTTTCCACTCTATTGAGCACATGTTATCGACTTATTCTTGGAGGACACTTGCATGCAAGTTATATTGCTATAATACACTGTTATTTTTTCGACTATAGATTTTACATGATGATGTGAAGGGTTTTGATTTATTGTTACTTGATATATGTATTCATAGATGCTATTGATGAGTTTACCTGAGTGTGCATGACACATGACAAATATATATATGTTGATGGCATCAATGGACCTCCTTGGACTCATGATTGAGTCAGGAAGTAGATTGTATTTGGTTTGATTATTTCATTTTATGCATATGTGACATATGATTGATTATAGTATTATTTTGTATATGGATCATTGATAGTGTTTCATCGATGGATGTAGGTTGACGAATGCTTGCTAATCTGACTCACCTAAGGAGTAAATGGGTAATGCATAGAAAAAAAGACATTGAGGGAGAGGTGTGGCAGAGTCCCTGTCATATCCTACTAGCACTCTCAACATGGCTCAAATTGTAGGTTAATGATTACCTAGTTCGAGAGGTCCACCATGTCCTGAGGGAAGACTGAGATGGTCGCTCACGAAGATTCTAAGGTGCGTGCAATAAGGAAGAGTCCTTATTCCTTAGAATCCCTTAGTATATCACAAGGTCACTCGAGTGCAGTGATGAATCCAAGGGTTGGAAAACTACCAAAACCAATCAAAAGGCAAGTGGCACACTTGGAGCATGGGAGTGCATCTTGAAGGGCACATCGCATAATTAAAAAAAAAAAAAAAAACTTAGTCAATGAATCTAGGTGATCTAGGAAATAATATATTGAATTGACATTGTTGGATTTAAAATAATTAATTAATGAGTAATTTTATTAATAATAAATATCCATAAAAGTCAAAGCTATTCTAAGAAAAAGCCTAATTCTAAGTTTAGTTAGGGGACTAAAATAAAATGTTAAATAAAAAAAAAAGATTAGAGATAAATCAATCTAAAGAAAAAGTGAGATAAATCTAAAGATTAGATATAATGCACATGTGTGCAAGAAAACACCAAAATGGAATTTTAAAATAAGAAAGGAATAAAGCATGAGAGAATAGGTGTACACATAGAATGGTACCTAGAGTCTAGCTACCACTAGTCTAACTAGAAGAAGAATCTTATTTTAACTCTAACTCAGATTTAGTAAGGAGATAGTGATTAAATGAGAATCTGGGGAATAAACAGACAACTAAGAGCGATTTAAGGAACACATTTGGGAAATGTGAGGGAAATTGACCTTTAATTAAAATAAATTAGGTAATTACTTGTGCAACTTGGGGAGAGGGTGACAAGTGTCGAGGTGAATAATCCTAGTTTTTTTAATTAAAAAGTTAATTAATTGTGCATGTGGGCATGTGTCAATGAGGATATTCCTATAAAGAAAATGGTCTACATGGGAAAAAGAGGAGACTCTTTATTGGTAAAATTATGTTGCCAAAATCATTTGACTGGTTTTACTTGTGAGAGTTGGGATACCAAGATTGATCTAGAGTCGTGGATCTACCTTGTGAGGCAAGCTTGGAGCTAGACTATTTATGGTTGTGTGTGCTTGGCCCCTTTGCAACTCGGGGGGCTAAGGGGGAAGATGAGTACCCCTAACATTGGTTGGGAGGTACCAGTGAAGTCTGAACGATTAGCAAGCAGGAGAAAGGAAGGAGCACTATTTGTTGTAGAACATCTTTAGATTTCTTCGTCGTCGATTATGATACTCTTATTCTAAGATTTCAATTTGTATTAAAGATTTAATATGTATAATAGAGTTCTTGCAAATTCTCCGTACACTAATTGTAATTATAAACTTGAATTGACAAGTCCTTGGTAGTTTTTATTGAAATCTAGATGATAAATTTCTGAAAATTGTTGTCATCTTGATTTCTCAAAATGATTAATGGTTGTGAGTATATATACATACATAATGTTAATCTATTAGTTCCTTCCAGTGATATCTTATCAGAGTTTTAATTAATTTATTATTTCCATAGATGTTATTTATGCATAAATGCATCATGTTGCATGCTGAGAAGATTGTGTATTATATATGGTTTTGCTTGGAAAAAACCTGGAAGAATGAATAACCCTTGTGATTACTAATTCGTATTTCAATTTCTGAGAACAAAACTTTGTTTATTGTTGTGGGGTATTCTACCCTACGGACTAATAAGTTAGGGCTCTAAACTTATACGCAGATCATGACCCTTAAGATTTAACTTTTAACCTTCTACCCAAAATCTCAACCCCTTTTCTCAGGCAAACACGGGAAGAATAAACTAACCTTTTTATCGACGGTTGAAGTAGATCCTCCGTTGAGTTGTTATCTCTTAGCTGTTGTTGCTCCTTCCACAAAGCTTCCTGCAATCAAGACAAAACTATGCATGCATGCTACTGATCTACTAGGGGGTTAGAGATAAAACATAAATCAAATAACATAGATGAGACTCATGTATCCGGGACGGGAAAAGTATCTTTTTCATTAATCTCAATATGAATCAACTTACAATGATTTCTGAGATCGGCCACCGTTCCTCGATCCTGATCCTGGGCTCCTCCTCTTCTTTCTGTCCTCCAACTGCTGCTGCATGAATTTCTCCTAAAGCTTGAGGCAAGGCTAAAGGGTTGGGACAGAACTGACTTGCCAATTTGGCAGAGTTTCTTTGCTATGATTTTTCCTCTTTTGAATAGTACCCCTACCCCTCCTTTTATAGGCTAGAAGGAGCTAGGGTTTTTAGCGAACTCTCGGCCATGCATAGCGAAGAGTTCCAGTTAACTGACAAAAAGCCTTGTGTCCTGGCGGAAACTTTCCTGATTTTTTGCTTTGTTAGGTACCCGCGGGCTGTTTTGGGTTAGCCCGCAGATACCCGCGTGCAGTAGAAGGACAGCAAGCGGTTGCCCGCACCCAGTGAGAAGTTAGGGCGCGGGTTGCTTGTTTTAAGTGGTTTTTTGAGGATTTATTCAGCATGGCTTTGGCTAGGAAGAGGCATGAGTTGGCATGATGCCAGGTAAACCTGTGTGATGCATTTTAGGGTTATAACAGATGCCCCCTAATGTGTGAGGTCAGAAGAGCATCTGATGGCTGAAATACATTACCAATTCTTTACCAATCTGTACTGAGATGCTGAATGAGTGAGCCCAGGAATCAGGAATCGGGAAGTGTCGTCTGCAAAAAATATCAAATGTCTCACCGAGGCGGGCATACCCATGCTCGGGATAAATTAGAACCATGGCTACCAATCAAATACACTGTAGATCCATGGCAAATAACTATAAAGAGTAGCCGCGAACAATACACAGCGGAGCTACACCTCGAAATCAGAAAGATATACATAAGAAGTATCCATCTCTCAGAAGTTGTTTTGGCCTGATGGCTGTACTTCAGATCTCGAGCAACAACTTCAAAATCTTCTAAAACTTGGGTAGGAGTGTAATATAAGTGTATGACTGCACTACCCAGAGGTCTTCGACGGCTCGTCGGTTACGGACTTGATAATCTTGATGATCGGACTGAAGGCTTCATTGATTTTCGAACAAAGACTTGATTGGACGTTCAGGATGGCCGGGTATGCGGACAAGAGACATATTGCAGAGTGGCCAACTCAGGCTAAGTAACAAACGCATCTGATGGCCGAAATACATTACCAATTCTTTACCAATCTGTACTGATGTGCTGAATGAGTGAGCCCAGGAATCAAGAATCGGGAAGTGCCATCTACAAAAATATCAAATGTCTCACCGAGGCAGGCATACCCATGCTCAGAATAAATCAGAACCATGGCTACCAATCAAATACACTGTAGATCCATGTCAAATAATTATAAAGAGTAGCCGCGAACAATACACAGCGGAGCTACATCTCGAAATCAGAAAGATATACATAGGAAGTATCCATCTCTCAGAAGCTGTCTTGGCCTGATGGTTGTACTTGAGAGCTCGAGCAATAACTTCAAAATCTTTTAAAACTCGGGTAGGAGTGTAATATGAGTGTATGACTGCACTACCCAGAGGTCTTCGACGGCTCGTCGGTGACGGACTTGATAATCTTGATGATCGGACTGAAGGCTTCAGTGATTTCGAACAAAGACTTGATTGGACGTTCAGGATGGCCGGGTATGCGGACAAGAGACATATTGCAGAGTGGCCGACTCAGGCTAAGTAACAAACTTCCCTTGGACAATAGCACGACAAGTGATAAGACTCAGGCAGCATATCTGTTAATCATAAGTCTGCAAAGCAGGAGGCAACGCAAACTCTCCATATGTTTGGAAGAGTAACCAAACGGTGGAGGACACCACTCTGTAACGAGCAAAGCTTCCTAAGGTCGTACTACATCCCAAAGTCTGATAAATCAAACGGACAGATGTGCTTTATCCAAGGGCGACTCGTAATGCTGCCAACAAAGAAAATACTTTTCCCATCCTCTTTTTGGGGTATATTTGATTTTTTTGTTCTTTTTGTTGATTTAGAAAAAAGAATAAAAGAATATTACGTTACAAGGGAGGAACGAGGATCGCAAACATACAAGTTCAAGGCATGATGACAAGACTGATGTTCTTAGGAAATGATACTTGAAAAAATCCTCCAGTGGCCAAAGGTGTTAAAACGCAGACGCAAACTGTTACTAGGCTGACGGGTAAAGGATGCAAATGCGGTTGATAGAACACACAATGGTAACGTCCTTCGATGTAAGTTTAACGAGCCCAAGGAAGGGAAGCTCGGTGATTTTTCATATTTAGAGAGTCTGAAAAAACATAAAAGGAAACTCCATTGGGGTACCTTTTTTCGTCAATAGTCTAGTTGGTTCGAAAAAGGGGTAAACTAGCACCAACCAGACGTCAATTCAAAACCATTGAAAAAAGAATAAAAGAATACTACGTTACAAGGGAGGAACGAGGATCGCAAACATACAAGTTCAGGGCACAAGGACAAGACTGATGTTCTAGGAAATGATACTCGGAAAAATCCTCCAGTGGCCAAAGGTGTTAAAACGCAAACGCAAACTGTTACTAGGCTGATGGGTAAAGGATGCAAATGCGGTTGATGATGCAAATGCGGTTGATAGAACACACAATGGTAACGTCCTTCGATGTAATTTTAACGAGCCCAAAGAAGGGAAGCTCGGTGATTTTTCATATTTAGAGAGTCTGAAAAAACATAAAAGGAAACTCCATTGGGGTACCTTTTTCGTCAATAGTCTAGTTGGTTCGAAAAAGGGGTAAACTAGCACCAACCATACGTCAATTCAAAACCATTTTAACGAGTGTGACAAGGACAAGCTCACTCGGCGATTTTTTCAATTTTAAGGAGTCTGAAAAAAGATTAACTATGGACTCCGTCAGGGATATTCTTCTGGACCATTTAACGAGTGTGAAAGAATAAGGTCACTCGGCCATCTTTTCAAATTTAGGGAGTCTGAAAAGAGCTTAACTATGGACTCCGGGGGGGTTTCTTTTTCATAGATTTAGTCCCTCAGGCCCGAAAAGGAATAAAATTATACCTGAGGATACTCTTCTAAAGAATTGGAATTCAATAGAGTGTTCCTTTGTTCGTACAGTTGACCGTTCAGACCGAAAAAGGGGTAAACTACCGCCGAACAGACGTGACTTCAAATTTCAGTTTAACGAGCGTGACAGGTCACAAGATCGCTCGGTAATATTTTCATGTTTAAAGGGTCGGAAAAGGGCTTAAAAGGAGACCCGTTATGTGTTTGGGAGTTCGGAGGGTAAGACAAAGAGTGAAAAATACCCATGCAAATGAGGCTCAAACTCATATTCAGGAAAGACTATACGGACTCCCGAGCCTACTATGTTGTCAGAAACGGCATGGATACCAGAATGCAATCAGAAACTACCTAGGGCATCCATGTTTGGGTAAGCTCTACCACCAAGTTGCAATGCTTCTAGAGCAGAAATGATGGTTCCGCATTACAACCGGGTGGGGTCGATCCTATATTTGAAAAACAAAAGGCAACGAGATGCAACAGTGGGGATAAAATCCTACCCTATATGCTCAGGTTGATTTTTGGAAAAAAATTTATGGACCGCCCTTATGTGTGTTTTTTATTTTTATTTTATTTTCTGAAACTCAATAAAAAGTGTCCCGATACCTGATCGAATCCCTTCCATATAACTCTGGAACCACCCAAAATGGTTTTTGGTATAAAGAAACTGATAAAAGGGCCCAAAATGGTGACAAAAAGAGGCCAAAAACTCTATAAATAGAGGTTGACAGCTCATTATCATAATTGCTGATTTGGAAATTGACTCTGGAGCCAAAAGACCCCCTTTGCTACATATCGTGATTCCGGGAGCTACAGTGGACCAAACCAACTTCTGCTTGGACCAAGTAAGTACAAACTCCCTCATCTTGCATTTCAATACTTAATTTGATGTCTTTTAGGGTGTTTGGGGGGTGGTCGTCGCCCTTAACAGGGTCGGCCCTAGCAACCCATGGGTTGTCCAGAGACAGCCCGTAGGTTACCCCTGCGCAACCCAAAAAATTAATGTGCAAGATCCTAACTCCCCTTTTTGGATTTGTGGCTTTGCAGGATGTACGTGCATTGGAGAGAGAGAGAGCATGAGGCTGTAAATGAAGCAGCAGCTGCAGATCCAAACATTATGGCCGCGCTGACGCAGTGTGGCATGGTAAAGTTTTTCCTGTGTCCGTTCATGCGCACACAACCAAGGCTGTTGAATGCCCTGGTTGATTACTGGCACCCTGATGCTGAGGCATTCATGATAGAGGGGCAATCCTTGGTGCCCACCACCGAGGATATCTATTTCTTGATGGGCCTCTCAAGGAGAGGGGAACCCGTTAACTTACAGACTTTTCCTGCGGGGCCGAGCAGAGTCTCGGAGTTGATGGCCGAATACTGTGTAGCTGGGACCAGCCAAGCAACCTCTTCAGTTCCGGTTGGTAGTATCATCAGCCCTGTTCTTCAGACTATCTTATCTATGATTGGGCGGATTACCGGTTCTACCGCCGTACATCAGGCTACACGCACACAGATGAACTGTGCCATTCAATGCATGAATGCACAAATTTTTGACTGGAGCACCACATTGCTCGAGGTAATGAAGAGGAAATTGACAGATTGCCATTAGCGAACCCACCGGAACTTCGGGTTCGGGACCATCTTTTGCTCATTTTTCTTTGAACGAGTTCTGTGTTTCAGTCCTCAGATGACAGTGAGAGGAAATCTAGCGACATTCCCTATGGTATGCAGATGGGCAGCATTGCTGCCACGACAGGGTGGTGGAAGGACTGTAGAGTCCTTCAACGATGACTTCTTTGCATGGCTATCACGGCAGATCCCAACCATTGAGGACTACCCGTATGCAGGGATCGATTTTTCCAGAGATCCATCTATGCCAGTGCCACCTGGCGAGGTGCGAGGAGAGATAGGTAAGTCTCTTCCTGTACAGTTTTTGTTTTTTGCATATGTAATTTTTATGTCTTTTTAGATATATATCATGTTTTTTGGATGACAGAGTTTCTGATGGGTGACCCTTGTGTTGCATGCAGATGTGGGACCTGTGCGGCCTGCCAACTTTGCGCGGAACAGGCGCCGTCCATGGCCAGAGGCCACAGCTGCCACTGCCAGGGGAGTAGCAGTAGCAGGGAACCCTCCCGCAGGAGAGGCTGAGAGGGCTCTTAGACAGATTGAGCAGAACTTTACTGAGCTCACCCGCACAGTGCCTATGATTGAGATCGAGGATATGCCGATCCCGATGCAGAGACATATGGTGGGGTTACCTCGGACATGGGTCTGATTATTTAGGCGGTTGGGTCGGGTTGTTCGTGACTATAACAGGGCCCACCAGCCCTGAGCCGACTTGTACACTTTTTATGTGCCTCGAGCACTCATATGTATTATATTTTTTTGAGGGCATAAGCCCTAGTGACTCATGATGGCTCCCACTTTTTGAGGTGTTTGCGCCCGTCTATGTACTCTGAGACTTTTATGATGTATATATATGATTTTTATTTCTTTTATGTGTCTTTATGGATTTTGTGTAAAAAAAAAAGTATTTACATGTGTTTGATCATGATCTTCTTTATGTGTGAGCAAGATGCCAATCTAAAATGTAATTAGCTAGAGTATCGGTGATTTGATTTAGACTTCTAGGAACATGAAAATATGTAATATAATCAAAGTTGTGTTCCAAGAGACGTACCCTAAGGAATCTTCGGTGTAAAGTAGGATCGTGCACACGGTATATTCTGTTTAGCTGTGACACAACCAGTTGAGCGTCTAGATAGACCCGGAGACGGGAGATACCCAATGACAAAGCGTCACGAAGTAACTCAATAATTGCACTATACTCAGCAACATTGTTTGTGGTGTCACCTAAGCATATCCCTCCGGAAGATAACAACTAACCCTGTGGTGTAAAGATTACCCAAGCTGCGGAGGCAAGCCTCCGCGTGTGCCGACTAGCACCGTCCTCATATCCAATGAACACCTCGGACTCACTTGACATCTGCCATAATGACGAAAAGATAACATTAATGACACATCCATGACACGTTTTTCAAAAGAAACGAAAGAAAGTAATAGCACAAAGACTATACAAATGTTACAAAAAGTTACCCACAGTGACCCTATGAGTAGTACTTCTTGAGGTAGAGCCCATTTCTAGGCTCCACCAAAGCATTCCCTTCAAAATTGACCAGACGATAAGCGCCATTCTTTAACACCTCCTTAACAATGAAGGATCTGAACCACATGTATTTGAACTTTCCTGCCCCCAGGGGGTCCTTATCTTGGTCGTAAACCAGGACAAGGTCGCCCTCAGAGAAGACCCGAGGTCGAACGGACCTATCATATTGACACTTAACTCTATTCTTATGAGCCTCATTGGCCAGGGCCGCGTCGCGACGCTGCTCATCAAGTTGCTCAAGGTGTACTAACCGTTCTTCTAGCAGAGAAGTGTCTGGCAGTAACTGTACTGCCAATTTCAGAGATGGAATTTCACATTCGATGGGCAAGACTGCCTCCAGCCCGTAAACGAGTTGGAAAGGTGAGAAACCGGTTGCAGTCTTAACTGAGGTTCGGTAAGCCCATAATGCCAAATATAACATCAAATGCCAGTTTGACTTGGCTGAGTTGATGGTTTGATGTAGCATTGTCTTAAGCGTTTTGTTAACAGCTTCCACTTGCCCATTGGCTTGGGGATAATAGGGTGATGAGTGTTCCATTGGCTTGGGGATAATAGGGTGATGAGTGTTCCTGTCGTAACCCAAGCTTTGACGTTAACTTGGTGATTATTTGATTCTGAAAGTGACTGCCGTGGTCAGTGACAATCTCTCTTGGGACGCCAAACTGTGCTATAATCTGGTTAAATAAGAAGAGAGTTGCAGTCTCTCCGTCATCTTTGAACATCGGCATGGCTTCGACCCACTTAGTAAAGTAGTCAACAACCACAATGATATAGCGGTGCCCCCTGGCTGATGGGGGGTTGCAAGTAGTGTAATCAATCCCCCACTTAGTGAAGGGACCGACGGTGATAACAGGTAACATAGGAGCTGGATGTGCCCTCATCTTCCGTGAGAAGATTTGGCACGGATGGCACTTCTTGACCGCCTTGATACAATCTTTTATAAGCGTGGGCCAAAAGTAACCTGCTCGTAAAATTTTTTGGGTTGTTGCCAACCCGGATAAGTGACTGCCACAAGCTCCTGTATGACAATCATTGAGCACTATGACAGCCTCCTCATGAGTGAGACATCGATGCAAGATACAGTCGACACCTCTCCGATACAAAGTATCATTGAGGATAAGATAGTTCTTGGCCTGATGACGTATTCGTCGACGCTCATCACGAGAAGCGGAAGTAGGTGAGATCGGAAGAGCGTCGTGTAGGGAAAGAGTGTAGATCTCGG
>CBVK0100286331.1:0-22959 GCA_900067695.1 Picea abies
CGAAAGTACACAAACTTTGTCAACGACAGAGGCTTGGTCAAAACATCTGCGGTTTCTTCCGCCGTCGAAACATACTGAATACTGAGAATGTTCTTCTGCACCATGTCCCGAACATAGTGATATCTCATCTCAATGTGTTTCGATCTGACATGAAACACAGGATTCTCAGAAAGCTTTATACAACTCTGGTTATCACAGTGAATTACTGTGGGTTCTAGCTCAACACTAAACAAATCTGAGAGTAGCGTTCTGAGCCACACTTCTTCTCTACTGGCGGCACTTACAGCAATGTATTCTGCCTCTGCAATGCTTTGGGCTATGGAGCCTTACTTCTTGCTGGACTAGGAGATCATAGCTAAACCCAAACTAAAACAATATCTAGAAGTACTCTTCTAGTCAACTGTACTGCCCATCTAATCTGAATCTGTATAGCCATGAAGCATTACACCTCCAATGGAAGTGTATCTGAGCCCATAGGCTATAGTCTCTCAAACATATATGAGAATATGCATAGCAGCAACCATATGAATATGTTCTGGTTCACACATGAACTGGCTGAGGGCATTCACTACGTAACAAATGTTCGGCCTGGTATGTACTAGATACATCAAGGATCCAATAATATGACGATATACAGTAGGGTCTTCTTGATCTGAACCTATAGCTTGATCATGTAACTTCTTCAGGTTAGAAATCATAGGTGTGGTCAAGGACTTACAGTCCAGCATCCCAAATCTGCGAAGCACATCAACTGCATACCTGCTTTGTGAGAGAAATATCTCACCAGGTTTATGCCACACCTCTAAGCCAAGAAAGTAATGCATAAGACCCAAGTCCTTCATTTCAAATTCTGTTGATAACTCCCTCTTAGTCTGAGCTATCAGATGTTCCTCTCCAGTAAGGAACAAATCATCCACATATAAAACCAAGATAACAGGATGATTTTTCATAATCTTTATATAAAGATTAGGATCTACTATACTCTTGGAGAATCCAAAACTCTGAAGAAAACTGTCAATTCTTCCATACCAGGCTCTCGGAGCTTGTTTTAATCCATACAAGGTTTTCTTGAGTTTGCAGACATGGGATTCATTCCCATGGATCACAAAACCCTCAAGTTGCTCGATAGAAACCTTTTGCTCAACTTCACCATTAAGAAAGGCAGTCTTAACATCCATTTGGTGAAGTTTCCAATCAAAAATTGAAACAAGAGAGATGATGATTCTGATAGAGGTATACCTAGCAACAGGAGCAAAGAACTCGTCATAATCAATTCCTTCTTTCTGAGAGAAGCCACAAGCCACAAATCTAGCTTTGAATTTTTCAACACTGCCATCTGTTGCATGCTTTATTTTGTAAATCCATTTAAAGGTTACTATTGATTTGCCTTGAGGTCTTGGGACCACTTTAATCCTTGTTAGTTTCATCCTGATTTGCAGAGATAGTTTTATCCTTTCCCATCTTTAATGTACGTAGTTGTTTCTTCAAAATCCTCTTATGAGTTGGGGTCTTCTTTTCATATAGATTTGTTAGGGCATCAAAGCATTCCTTAGATGTCCTTAGATGAGCAATAAGAGGCATCATGCTATCTTTAACTGAGTCAAAAATGACCCTCTTGGCTTTGGCCTGCCTCTTCTTATAGGCTGCTCTTCCTGCATTTGAAGTAGGTTCTTCTATCACCCTAGTAACCAGCTCATCCAATTCACCTTCTTCTAGGATATAAAAACCCTAGCCTTCCAAACATTGAAGTTTGAAGCCCCTTCAAGCCTATCTTCTGCTTTAACTGAAGATGAAGCCATACTGAAAACAAGATCTGATATAAAATAAGCTTACTGTTGATCTACAAAACAAATCCTTAGGTGTGGATCTACGCAGGCTCAAAAGTCTGCCACAATTGAGCTCTTTTCACACCTTGAGCTCTGATACCAAGTTAGAAATTCAAGGGCAAACTAGAAACAAAAAACTCCTTTTACTTTTATTTTACTACAGTAGTTTAAGATTAGCAATATATTCAAAATTTCTGATGTAAACAAATAACAGAAATAGTACGATGGATCTGAACATTAATTTCACACAAACAAAGAACAAATCTGAACATTACATTAGCAAGAAAAGCAAGGAACAGATTTACCTGATTAGCTTGTTGTTGTCCTCTTTTCTGTATGCTCAGAAAAAACTATAATGGTCATGGATCAAACCCTCAAGGGTAGATCTCATCATGATCTTGTGGACAGTTTTGCCAAGTAGAACTTTAGGTAGATAAGAAAACCAACCAGCGAACCACTCATCAAAAGCAAGGCTGCAACAAGGACACCACATTCCAAACTAGAGGTTGAAAAAGGAGCCACTAGCAGCCCTAACAAAAATCCGTCCAAGAGGAGGGACTGTTACAACAAAAGGCAGGTTTAGGGTTGTCTCAACAAACCCTAAAGGTTGTAGACTAGGTACCATGCACAGGTGACAACAGCAACACAAAAAAATATCAGCAGCAGACTAGGTGGCACCAGCACCAACATAAAAGAGGAAAAACACCAACAAAGAAGGTGACGGCAGGCTGGAGAGGAAAAGAGGAGGGGGCCGCAGTCCTAAACCAAAAAGAGGACTATCCAAGAAGATAGCCACACCTCTAAACCAAACCAAGGAGGCAGTCGCAACAATGAACCAACAACCAAGGAGAGAGGCCACACCACTAGATAGCTAGAGGACTGTCCAAAGGGTCGCACCACTAGACAGCAAGAGAACAAGGGATCCAAGGAGGCCGCACCTTAACTAAAACAAGGAGGGGTTGCAGCAAAAACCAAAACCATAGGAGGCCGCACCCTATACAGCAAGAGAAAATCTGATCCAAAGGAGGCCGCAGCACAATACCAATCAGAACAAAAGAGCCGAAGCAAATTTCAAACCAAGAAGTGTTTTGGAGGAATGAGAATGAGTGACTGAGAGAAGAGAAGAGGTTTCCTTTTATAGTTTAGGTAGTTGGTTAGGGTTAACTAAACCAACCCTAACTTTAGGGTTAAATTAAAACTCAATAATAAGACAAATTAAAATAATTAATATTTTAATTCATAAAATATTAATTAGAAAGTCAACAAGTCAAGGAGGGGAGAACCAAGGTCAAGGCAACTAGCAAAGAACCAAACCACATAACATTAAGGAGGATGTGGCTCAAGCAAGGGGGGTTGCAACAGTAACAAGACAAAGTCAAAGGGGGGTTCTTCAATGGCAAATTGTCCACATAAGTCTCATGATAACTTATAAGATTTTATCATCCCAGCATAAGAGGAAGGTCAATAATGTGATCATGTCCTTCTTTAACTGCTCCTAGGTCTCATGGACCATCCCGGGAGAGAAGAAGATCACACATCATCTCGTCTTGGTACTTAACCAAGAAACTGTCTAGTCCTAGACCAGGATATCTCAAAATACATCTAGGGGCCCTAGATCACCACTAGGGTCCTATCCACCAAGGTACACAACCAAGGATCAATCCAAGCACCGAGCAAGGATTCCCTGAAACACATCCAGGGGCCTTAAAACACATCTAGGGACTTACATCATCAAACTACTTGGTCCTTGACCAAGAACCCCAGCAATACACTAGGGTCTTTTGCCTCTAACTGCCTGGTCCCAGACCAAGAACCCCAGAAGTGTACTGGGGGCCCTAGATCTCAGCTAGGGTCTTTGCCATCCTCCCGAAGAATGGCTCTTGCAGCTGCTTAATTTTAACAATTCAGTTTCTATTACTCTAATCTCTAAGCACCCTGAATTTCTGATAGTTACAAATGTACTATATGTTAGATTTTAGCTGGTTGCATAGTGTAAAATTTCAGACCCCACCCAGTTTCAAGTCTCACTGATTTTTATCAGTATTTAATGCCCAAAACCAGATTTATGACAGCCATAAATACTCAACATTTAAACAAAATTTCAGAACTTAAACATGAGGATTTTGAACAGCGTTTAATGAAGAATTAAAACTATATCAGCAGCACCATATTCAGAAAATAATTGCACAGAGATTTTTGATCAACTTGACCCTGGAAAAACCCACAATGGGAAAACCAGTGAGAGGGATTTTTATTATTTTCAGAGCTCAGAGAAATCATGTCCAGAAAATCATGCCTCATTTTTCTGTCTCGATTTCTGTGCCAAAACCGTTGTACGGCAGCCTTGGAATTCGTGCCCTCTTTGCCTCAAAAATCTGCAGTACAGCCTCCTCGATTTCTGTGCCTTTTTTCAGCTGTACGGCCTCCTCAAAAATCCATACTGTAAGGCATGTAGCTGGTTGTACCTTCTACCTTGGAATCTGTGTTGTACCTTCACCTTGGGATTCATGCCAATGCTCAACAGACTCCTCCTTCTCAAGCTCGACCTCTCTCTCTTCTCATGCTCTCCAAAACTCATAAAAAAAAATGCTTCAACAACCCCCAAGGGGTGCGCCCTCCTTACCCTAATCAGCTCAATGAGGAGAAGGTGAAAGGTCATCTCATCCAGTGGTTGAGATTAGACGAGATGAATGGTGGAGATTAAATCACTTAAGTCACCCACGTTCCCTTGGTTCAAAAAGTCACTTTTAATTTACATATCATAAATTAAATGACTAGGGTCCACTTTAGGCACTTTCTCACCCCGTAGGCACCTAGGTGATGAGAAACACTTGCCTAGGTACTTTATAATTATTTTAACACACAGCAGCTGCTCTGATTAAGCATTGGTGCACTCAGCAGATACATACAGCCTTGATTTCTGTTCAGAACTGATGGCAGAGGAGTTATGGAGGGTGCAGCATTATAGAAGCCTCTAAGGAGGTGCAGCAGCAGTTAAGTAGGAATCTGTTGTTAAGGTGCGTGCACCATATTTAGCAGTTTTTCCATATTTAGAGAGTTGTTTTTTATCTATAGTTCAGGAGCAGTTCTATATTTAGGACAGTGCATGGTTTTTCCAGATTTTGGAAGATAAGGCATCGTGCTTGAGGGAGTTCATTTGTTATAATAGGGTGCAGTTTCCTAGGAGTTGGCTGCATGAGTTCATGCATGCAGACAACTCCTATTGAATACTCTATCCAAGGCAACACACTCATGCCTGGGATAGGCACAAGGACCTGTGAGGAGTTATTGGGTGAGATGCCCAAGAAACTCCAATGATTGGAGTGTTGGTTTATGCTTGAGAGAGGCAATCTGCACCAAAGATAGGTTGTTGATTTTCTGTAGTTCTGGCTGATCTGTCAGCGTTCAAAAGTTACATCAATAGCTAACCTAGATCTCAAAGAGTGTGACTGATTAGAAAGCGCTTCCAACTTTACACCTTGGGAGTAAGTGCAAGTCTTAGATGTTGATGGAGTTTGATCTTTGTGTTAATGTAGAAGGGAAGGATACAGTGCCAACCAATCTCACGTCATCAGCGAAACACAATAAGAAGGTGGCCAAAGCAAAGAGAATCATCCTAGATTATATGAAGGACCATTTGATCCCTCACATTATAGGGAATAAGTCAACTAAGGATATGTATGATGCCCTGATCACTCTATATCAGAGTGAATATTTCCCGCAAGATGCTCCTAAAGAACAAGTTCACCGCCACCAACATGAGTGACGCATACAGTAACCAACTGAATTGAGAGCTTAGCTCACTGCTATAGAAATGAAGATCGATAATGAGTAGTTGGTGTCCACAGCACTAAATGGGTTCTCTACACCTTGGGCATCTTTTGTGCAGGGTGTTTATGCTAATGAGAACATGCCCACCTTTGAGAAACTTTGGGATGCCTTAGTCCAAGAAGAGACAAGCGAGAGACAGTTGCAACCAAAGCGGATGAGATCCAGACAATAGCCCTCATAAAGAAGGTGAGGAGAGGTGGTACGAAAGGAGGACATGGGAGGGATCAAAAGGGAAAGAAGTAAGATTTAGGTTCTTCAAACCAAGGGAAGAAAGACTTGATTCACATGAAGTGTTTCGAGTGCCACAAGATGGACCACTATGCATCTTAATGTCCTGAAAAGAAGAAGGCTAAGGGCAAGCAGAAACAGTCTGCAAGGAGTGCAGAAGCTTTCATCAAAGTGCATGAGTTAGCATCCAAGCTTGATACACATTTCTCCATGGTCTCATGCCTTTCCGCTAACACCATTTATGTTGTAAGGTGGTATATGGATAGTGGAGAATCTAGACATGTGACCTTCAACAAGAAGACATTCAGCAGGACTTCAAGTGCAAGAGGTCGACATACAGGTGGAGTTGGGTGATGATGCGACATATCCAACTACCAAAATAGGCTCTGACTCATTCTACAGGCCATCAAGGGATGTTCTTGAGCTACATAATGTTTTGTATGTTCCTGGTTTGACTAGGGATCTTCTTTCAATTTCAGTCATGACAAATCTTACGTGTGTGGCTGAGTTTGACGATCAGAAGTCATTATCAAAGATCGCAGCCATGAGCATGGTCGAGTTTTGGCCAAAGGTGTGTGAAAAGGTGCCCTTTACAAGTTGCTTGTTGATCCGGTGAAACATGGCACTTTGGTGCATGGATGAAAATTTGTGCGAATTATGGCATAAGCAATTTGGTCACCTACACTATGGAGCATTGTCTCTCTTGAAGGACACAGTGCAGGGATTGTTGGACTTCAAGATCGATAAGACAGGAGTGTGCAAGGGTTGTACACTCAAAAGCATTCCAAGACTGCTTTCTCAAGCAATGAGCATAAAGGAAGAGAGATTCTTCATCTAATATATTAAGAGGTATGTGGATTGATGTCTTCAAATTCACTTAAGGTAGTTTGTAGTATGTACTATGTCTATTTCGTTGATGATTCCTCAAGAATAACCTAGATTTACTTTATGACACTAAGGATGAAGAGTTCTCTAAGTTTCAAAAGTTCAAGGCCTTTGTCAAAAATCAAACAAACTAGAAGATCAAAGTGTTGGGATTTGACAATTGAGGAGAGTACACCTCCAAGGACTTTGATGCCTTTTGCAAGGATGCAAGGATCAAGAGGAGGCTGACAATACCTTACAACCCACAAAAGAATGGAGTTGCAAGGAGGAAGAACCGAACCGTCATACAGATAGCCAATGCTATGATCAATGAATATGGATTTGTCCATGTGTCTATGGGCGGTGACATGCAATACAGTTGTGTACATTCTGAACCAATGTCCTCACAAGATATTGAAGCACAAGACACCAAAAGAAGCCTTTACTGGCAAGAAACCTCATGTATCACAATTCTGAGTTTTGGTTGTCATGTTTATATTCATGTGCTTGACGAGAAGAAGACTAAACTTGAGCCCTCGAGCATCAAGGGTATTTTTGTTGGTTCAAGTGAAACCTCCAAGGCTTACCGAATCTATCTTCCAACACAATGAAACATGTGGTGAGCCGAGATGTTAAATTGGATAAGGATGCATGGTCCTCTAAGTCTCAAGAGCCTCCTATGGAAGTTGAAGTGGGAGAAAAACTTCTTGTCCCAAGTGTTGGTATGCAAATTACAACAAAAACAGATTCAGATCAACAAGGTTCGGGTGAAGGAACAGAGGCCTCTTTACCATCTAGTTCAGTCAGGAAGCTAAGATCGCTTACCAAGACTCTGTAGGAGGCACAAGAACAAGTGGGGGCACCAAAATCTTCTTTTCAGGTGAGTCATCCCCCTAAGATGCTTCCTACTTATGTTGCACTAATGTCTTCTATCATTGATGCAAAGCCTTCCAGCTTTGAGGAGACAAATGAAGAGCATATATGGAGGGATGCCGTCACTGAGGATTATAACTCCATTATGAAGAATGATATCTAGGAGATTGTTCCAGGACTAGTGTAGATAGTTGTGATAGATTCCAGTTGGTTGTTCAAGATTAAACATGCAGCTGATGAGAGCATAGAGAAATACAAGGATAGATTTGTGGTGAGAGGATTCTCCCGAACAAAGGGAGTTGACTATGATGAGACTTTTGTTCATGTTGCAAGATATACTATCAGAGTCATCATGTCTATTGCATCAATTTTTTGTTGGCCTTTATACCGGATGGATGCAAAGGCTGCTTTTTGAATCCTCTGGTTGAGGAAGTGTACAATAATTAGTTAATGGGTTTCGAGGCACATTAGCAAGATATAAATGTTGTTCAAGAAGGCCCTTCATTCGTTAAAGTAGGTACCACATGCATGGTACTCAAGGATTGATGAGTACTTACTAAATTTGGGCTTCACCAAGACTACTACAACTCCTAATTGTTATTATTTTATGATAAATCTGATTTGCTTGTCTTGATCCTATATGTAGATAACTTGAGAAGCTTGTTGCATGGTGCAAGAAGACTTTGGCCAGCGAGTTTAATATGAATGACATAGGCCTTATGCATTATTTCCTGGGTCTAGAGGTTTGGCAAGTTATAGGTGCAGTCCTCCTTGGACAAGGGAATACATGGAGATTGTGGAGATGTTTCAAATGTTGGATTGCAAACCCTTGGCCACTCCTCCAGTTCCAAAATCTGAAATTATCCTTTGATTTAGATTCAAAATTGCAGGTCCTTCTTTGCATAGATAGTTGATTGGTTCCCTGATGTATCTTGTAAATGCTAGGCCTAATATGGTTTTTGCAGTTAATACTTTGAGCCAGTTCATGATTGAACCTTGGTAGATTCATTGGAATGTTTCCAAGCATGTGCTTCGATACTTAAAGGGCACAGTTCATTATGTCATCAGGTATGCAAGAGATGATGAGTTATTGTTGCGGGGTTTTGTTGATTCTGACTGGATAGGAGATGCAAGTGTTGCAAAGAGCACTTCAAGTTTTCATTTCAGTGTAAGCATAGGGATGATTTCCTGGTTTAGCAGGAAGCAATTTGTAGTTGCACTCAGTTCAGCAAAGGCAGAGTATACGGTGGCCTCCTCTTCTAGTTGTGACTCGTGAGGCCATATGGCTTCTCAAGTTGACAACAAAGTTGATCCATTAGATTATAGGAGTCCACTGTTGTCTACTATGACAATCAGAGTTGCATCAAGCTCTATGAGAATCAAATGTCTCGTGATCGCTCCACGCACATCAATATTTGGTACCATTTCTTCAAAGATAAGAGATCGAAATAGTTAACAATTGCACTCTGTTTAGCAGAGGCACAATATATGGCAGCCTCTTCTACAAGTTGTGAGGCCATATGGCTTGGCAAGTTGATAGTAAGTTGATTGATCAAATGTTGGAGCCTATTGTTGTTTACTGTGACAATTAGAGTTGCATCAAGGTCTCTGAAAATTCAGTGTTTCATGATCACTGCAAGCGCATTGACATAAAGTACCATTTCCTTAGAGATTTCAGAAGGGAGCCATGGTCCTTGATTATGTTCCTTCAGATTTGTAGGTGGCAAACATTTTGGCCAAGCCCTTGGCTAAGGGGAAATTTGAAATGTTGAGGGAGAGACTTGGTTTGGTGGAAAACACCTTCCTCACAAAGACAGAGTGTTAGATTTTACTTAATTGCTCAACAGTTGTTCACCTTTAGCATTGGTGGACACAATAGATCCATACAACATTGATTCCTGTGCAGAAGTGATAGTAGTGATTTCTCCTATTCTATAAAAATGACACGAAATGCACCACTACAATGGTAACACAGTAAAAGTTTTGAGCTTGCAGTTGCAGCGGTAATTCTCTCTTTTAGAGTTATAGAGAAGCGATGTGATTGACTGCTGCAGACTTTGTGTTTGCCATGCATGTTTTCAGATTTGTGATTGTAGATTTAACATCCTTTATCTGTTGTTCTGATAGATTAATCAATTACAGTTTCCTATATTAGGGTTTCAGTTTTTAAGTGCAGATCAGCTTACCATGTGCTAAAAATTTAACAATATGTGTTGTTTTGCTGCCTAAAATTCGGCAAAGTTAGACCCTTTTTCCATGTTCTCACATACCTCTACTCTTTATGATGTTCCTGGCCAACCCCTCATTCAGCTTACCTCCCCCCCCAAATCTTGTTACCTGTTCTCATACCAAGACATGAGAGGCAGTTTGGGTGATGAGTACTAGCAAAGCTACTGATGAGGAGAGATTTCAGGTAAAATTCTTCGAGCACGATCTTCACGCTTTGGATAATCACTTAGCCAATCCATTCAATCATGTTGTCCGTACAAGTTTTCCATAGACTTGATCGCATCACACTATTAATCCGATCCGGAAATACAGTCCCAACGTAAATCCAAATAATTATAAAACGATCATGGTGGGCCACACTTTCTCAAAGCTCTATCCTACGATCCTCCATATGAAGCTTTCTAGCGAGCTTGAGAAGAGACACCTTAGAGCTAGGGGATAGGATAGATTCCAACCTGCACATCAAACCATTGATTGCATTCTTACCCTTTGAGCCATCATTGAGGAGGCACGGCATTGCTCTTCAAAATTTTATTACTACTTTGTAGATTTTCAGAAAGCCTTTGATTCTGTCCCCCGTGAGGCCCTATTCCAAAGACTCAGACACATTAGCATTTTTGAGACACTATTGATGACCATCATGCGATTGTATGAAACGGTTCTTGGTCCATCTCCACACTACCCATAAGATGTCCAACTTTATCAAAAGTACCATTAGTTTCAAACAGGGGTGCCCCCTATCCCCCAGATTGTTTGGGATCTACATAGATGAGTTGGAGACCTTTCTACATGGTATCTCATGCATGCATGACTTAGACTAGGAGTAAACTCAAAAACAGTTTAGGGTTTTGGTCTCAACTACAAGTATAAAGGCAGGTCAAGATAGAGTTTAGATACACATAAACAGTTGAGAATTTTGAGCCACTAAGAGAGAGAGAGAGAGAGAGAGAGAGAGAGAGAGACCAACAGGAAAGAGGCATATTCAGGGCAGCGTGTACAGGGTGTACAATTCTATACAACGTACAGATCCATACAGTCGTATGGTAAAAAGCCGTACAATCTGTACAGTTGACCAAACAGCTGTACAGCAGGTTGTACTTCTCAACCAGGCATTCCACTCAATTAGGGGTGATTTTAGTGACCATGCAGCTGCTAGCTTTAAGCAAGTTGTGGAGGTTTCCTTGTAAGTTTTTCGAAGAAATGAAAAGCTAAGTTTGAAGGAGTAATTACCTGTGTATGTGTGAAATTGATTTTTTTGCTTCCACTATTTAATTTCCAGCGATTGCGTGATTGATGCTATGGTTTGAATTTAATTTCAGCATTAATTAAAATCAGAAATTGCTTGTTTAATTGAGATATTAAAGACTTTAGTCACCTAGGCTTGGATTCTTAACACGATGTGCAAATCGATCACAAACATCCAGGGGTTGATCATACACCATGCACCCCAAACCTCACGAAGCACCCGCAAACATGGCGTAGACACTTTTGGAGTAACCCCAAGAGCTAACAACAAAGCTCTTCCTTAGCGGATGTTGATGTATTTAGCATCGGACAAGTACTTCCACATAGGCTCGGTGTCTAGCATGTGGAAGTCATCCTTGTAACCTCTCAGAACCTTGGGAAGTTCACTTTATGAATAATAATTAAACTTTAAAGTGAATGACCTTTTTAATTAATGTGAGATAATTAAGTTAAATGCCTAAGTTATTGGCATTAGTAACTTAAGTGAGAATTGATCAGTGTTGAAAAAGCCTGCGATTTTTCGCGACTTTTTCCAACCAACGAAAAATCGGCTAGAAAAAATCGCGATTTTTTCTAATTTGAAAAAGTCAAGACTTTTTCATAAAAGTCGCGAATTTTAGGAAAAAGTCTGGACTTATTCATAAAAGTCGTGGCCAGTTAGTGGAAAATTGGAAATCATCCTCATAAAGCAGATTTTTTGAGTTTTTTTTGTCATTTTTGTTTGTTGTTGTTGGACAAGGAAGGAGAAGGGCTTGACTCGATCAAGTAGGTACTAGACCCCACCAACATGCAAGATTGAATTTTTTTTAAAAGGGTTTGACCAAAAACTCTGGCAATTAATGGTTTACTTAAATCGTTATCTTTCCTTTTTATCCTTTTACTTAAATTTTTAACATTACCATTAATTGTTTCTTGATGTTTGAGAGTGGTTCCAACCTCATCAAACTTGATATGGAGAAAGTAGAATTTCATATCCCATTCAAAATCCAGCAAACTTAACAATTTTCAGTATTTCAGGATTGGTAGGATTGCAACATTTTCATTCGATTATGTCACGTATGAGGGTATGGGATTGGCATTTAATCAAGAGCACCAAGCCCTTTATGTACCTCGATGTTGGTGGTATTGATTGTTGAACTCCTCTAACATGGCCTTAGCAGAAATGTACCTTTCACTCAAACCAAAATCATTCATTAGGCATGTTAAGCTTTTTCTACCATATTATAAGGCTTCAATTAGGTGGTTTCATCAAAATTGGGAGGTGTTCACTAATTTCTCTAGAGAATCAAGGTAGAGGCAAAGATTGATACTAATGATGAGGATTTGAATATAAGCAATGGTGGAAAATTGCTTGTCATTTAAATGTTCTTGCTCATTTATTCATAATGCTTTCTTTAAAAGTTTCAATAATTTTTTGGAATCATGGTTTGGAAATTTTTAAAATATAATTTTTTCATTAAAATTTAAATATTTTATGTAATATTTAGTAAACCAAGTCATTGAAATAAGATCGGTCCGAGTCAATCCAAGTTCGAGTTCGAGTTGATCATCGACCCATTCCGAAGTTGAGTCCGAGTTTTAAAACATTGCACGGTACATCTACCTCATGATGATGATATACATTTATATATGTGAGGTCATTTTGTATTGGTTCTCCACTTTTGGGTCCTTGATTGGACAACTATGAAGGTTGAGGATTCGTTATCGACTTTGAAGTATCATCTTTTATTTGACATCCACTACATCATATATATCAGTGCTTTCTCCATATTTTTGTGCCAATGTGTTTATCTGATGTTGTTGTTGCTTTATATGTTTAAAACTTTGAAAAAAATGAATATATTTTGTATTTTCTAATGTTTGTCATGGTTTTCCAATATTTTGCCGACTTTTTCCAACTTTTCCCGAAACAATGTTTTCTGGACCCTCGCAGACTTTTTGTCGATGCCGACTTTTTCAACAGTGGAGTTGATTAAGTCCTAACCGTTAGATCTAAAGTGAATGTGAGATTAGATCTCATATGTTGATCACTTTGGAGATGATCTATGGTTTTGGACTTAGGGTTAACTCAATGTAATAAAATGCAGCCTAGGTGAGAGGATGAGACACACACACATAGAGTGAAGAGATCTCATTGATTGGGTGAAGTGTTAGTGGGCAGGACTAAGGAAAGGAGCAAAGGGGCAACAAGGGAGATAGTTGCCAGGTGGGCTAAGCTAGGTGATGCATTGTATTCCTCTGATGGGCCATTATCCCAAGACAAGAGCCCAAGGATTTTATTAATAAAATCAAACTCAGATATGGTTTTCCCTTTGGGGTTTTTCGAGGGGTGATTATCCCAAAAATATCTTGTGCAATGTGTTGGTTCCATTTCTTATGCTTCCGCTGATTTATTTTCGTTAATAACCTAGCTGTGCAGTTATTTAATATTATTCGGAATAAGTGTTGAGTGCTAGGTTCAAAGAAATCAACAGCAGAGCTGCCTCATTTTCAAGCTTGCAGGTTGTGCAAGAAAAGGCATCCTCTTTTGGGGTGACTTGTGGGATGCAACTACTTGTTCCTGGAAGGATTGGCATACTTTGACTTAGGAGTATGGTCTGCTCCCCCCTGATAGAACATTTGATAAGGAGTTGGTAGGGTTCATTCCCCAATCAGACCTATTCAAAATGAAGATTGGGATGTTGGGGCCATTTTGGATGGCTTGGGGATGGAGTCTTGGTAAGCCTTTGAAGCAATATCATTTGTGGCATCTCTATTCATTATTGCATCAACGACCTGAACGATAGGTGGGTATGCAGCTCCATTCAGTTGTTTTATAAGCTGAGACTATTTGCATGTCTTGTTATGTACCAGGAGATCCCTTCTAAGGCTTGGTTGGCAAAGGGCAGCTCTCTGATGATCTTTTCCCTATTTGTCACCACCCTGAGACAGTGAAACACATGTTTTGGGAGTGTCAGTTTGCTAGGAATTGATTGACTTACATTCAGGACCATTACTCTATTCTCCTCTAAGGCATGATTCACTGGCAAGCAGCTTTGTTTGGTGATTGCAGTTATCTAGTTCGCATCTCCATTGTGAATTTCTGCCTTGTTTGCCATCTAGAAGATCAAGTGTATGTTTGTTTTTGAGCATGTGACTAGCTCTTTGTCTTTGTCTACTTTTAGTGCCAATTTTTTACCAAAGGTGAGTTGTTGATTAAAGATGCTCAAGATTTACAGTAGCTTATTCTTGATTTTATTTTACCATCGGTCGCTTTATGGAAGAGGATATGAAGTCCATTGTATATACCCTTCCACTTGTCGGTTTGTTGTTTATAAAAAATTTCCTATAGACATAAGACGTATTTTTCAAAATAAAAAAAAGTTGGTATTTAGGATATGAGATAGACACTCCTTTTAAAAAGTTGGTATTTAGGATATGAGAGAGACACACTCATTTCAAAAAGTTGGTATTTGGGATATGAGAGAGACACTCCTTTTAAAAAGTTGGTATACTCCAACTAATTAGATGCCATGGAGTATTTATCGCTCTTGAGTTCAGATGCTGGGATATGAGAGGGCCACTGTGTTTTTTAAATGTTAGGATGACAAAAACGAATCAAAAGCCAGCTGATAAGTTTTGTCTATCTGTTCTTTCCAAGGATTTAGCAAGTAGAACCTTCAGTTTTTGTAAAAACAGTTGAAAGTTAGAACTCTCAGATTAGAAACTCTGAAAAGACAAAGACTCAGTTTCTAGAGTTGGAGTCCTAACCCTGCTTTTCTCGGCATGTAATATTTTGTATATTTAATATAGTTTCTCTAATTTACTAGCGAAAATACAAAGGTGGAAGGACCTCCTAATACAAAATTCCTTGTGCCAAGATAATGATACCTTTCAGCAATATTCTTCACTTTCTTGCCACTCTGGAAAAACGCATCTTAAGAGGTAGGAGCTAATGGTGGTTAATATGTGTTTTAAATTTTAATGTACACAATTGTGAACAAGGAAAACGGTGTGGGAGTTTGGAGAGAGCGGGGAGGGGCAGATAAACATGAATCTATTACTTCATTACAATATCTTAATGCGGAAACTCAAAGTTAATCATTATTTATAAATTGCCAAAAGCAATTACGCAGATATGGCCTCTTCCTCCGGGCTCCTTCATTGCAGTGTCTTAGAGTGGAAAGTCGATCATTATTTATAAGTTGCCAAAATCAATTACACGTATAGACTCTTCATCTAGGGAAGTCTTTAATGGGTATAAAAAGCACCAACTTCCTAGGTATATATATATTGAGAGTGCAGTAGCTCATTCCGGCATGAATCTATTTCGAATTTCCTCTCTTGGGTTAAGCATTCTGAGATTTTTGGGCTGGCCAGCTGATGGTCATCTCTGTGGAGAAAGATCTCCTCCATGGGCAAGGAAAAGGCTCTGATTATCTTTCTCAAAAAGGCAGGTTCCAAAATCCCCATCAGGTTACAAAGCAAAGAGCAGTTGGATTTCTTTATTTCTTCTATAATTTTGACTTTTCTTCTTCAAATTCAGATATGTGTTATCGAAGCTTCCAGGAAGCATTGATTGTAGGTTTAGTCTCAATAATGAATAGTAAGTCATTAGCCTGTATTTAGTAGGTCATTCAAGCATGATAATGCATACTGACAAATCACCAATTACAAGACTCTCTCTTACAATGGGAACTCTATTCCATCCAGTAAAAAGCTCAAAAGGGGCCTTTTTTTTTGGTTTAAATTTGACAACATCCATAATATTATAACCAGGTATCCATCAATTCATCAAAATGAGGTTTTGTTAACAAAATTCATGCCTCAATGCAAAACGTCAAAATGCATAAATGAGCATTGGCAATTTGAGATGATTTTTCCAAAATGACAAGCTGAAGAAAACAAAAACAAAAAAGGCGATATCGGTTAAATAGGGAGCGAATTTACGAACTTACAGGCATATCACACAAAGGAAGAACTCGCTACCATCATCCGCATCCATGGCTATTGAAGAACAAGAGTTTGGACTTTCCATCTTTCTCTCCGTGTCGCTATTCCTTTCCGCCAAATTGTCCGAGGCCGTGACATCCTCCTCCCTTGGCTCGTCAATTCCATCGATTCTGCTGGTACCGATATTCCCCATCTGTGAATCCATCAAAGCCGCACTACGTTTCACGAATGAAGATAACCAGTACCCCAAAGGCAGAGATCTCAGTTACGCCACCAAAATAAGGGGGTTCACGCTATTTAACTGACGATTTTCTCTACATTGAATTTAGCTCCACACTTTAAAGGGATATTTTGCTCTATTGTTGAAAGTAATATTAAATCATGCGTCTATCGTGTACAACTCCTCGCCTCCCCTCCCCCTCTCTCGTTTAAGCGATCAAATTTTGTTATTAAGACTTGGGGAAACACGATAATCTAAAAGGGGTATTTAAAATTCAATGATTCGTGATTTTAATATTTTAATGTAATAATTAAAAGTAATTTTTATATAATTCAAATCAAGTAACAATAAAACATTTTAAAATGTTAATAATATATTATTTATATTGTTGTAGCTCAGCGCGCGTTGTAATTCTGTAGTTCGGTTGTTAGGGTTGCCGCCGCCATGGAGGAGCAGGACTTGCCTAGGGCCTCCTCTCCTCTCCTTCCTCCTCTGCCCCCCTCCATTCGACGTTGCCTTCCACTTGTTGATCAACACCTTGCCCAAGAAGAAAAAGGCGGAAAGCTCGAAGTTTGTTAAAAGATTGAAAAAAATATCGAAGGTCTCCCTCCCGCCAGACATGCCCATACAAGTCACCCTGTCATTGACTGAGCGCACGTTGGTTGGGCAGTTCACCGGCCTGTGGCCGTCCCCCAAAGCCACAAAAACCTAGGCCATCAGAAATTGGAAGTCGTTGATTAAGCAGAATGTCACCTCTCATTTCCTGGGTAGAGGCTATTTTCTCTTCGATTTCACCTCCAGAGACGACAAAGACTTGATCTTCAGGAATGGGCCATACTTTATGGGGCCTCAAGGTCTATATCTGAATAAATGGACTCTGAATTTCAACCCAGAAGAGGATATTCCCTCAGCAGTCCCAGTGTGGGTCAAAATGCCTAATCTCCCAATTTACTATTGGAATTGGGACTCATTGAAACATATAGGAGATGCACTTGGCAAATTCATTGATAGGGCACAAAATAAAGATCAATATGACTGCGCCTGAATATGTGTGGAGGTGGATCTTGAGGTAGGGCTTTCGGAGGCTATCAAAATCAAGGTTGGAAGTTGGTCTCATATTCAGAAACTGGATTATGAACAGCTACCATTCAAGTGTCGGGGTTGCCATGAGTACGGGCATTTTGCCAGAAATTGCCCAAAAATCAATGAGGAAGATAAGGGAAAAGAGGAAGGATGGAAGCAAGTTAAGAGATCTAAAACTAACCCAAAGACCTCAAACACGGCAGGACACAAGAAGCAAAAAGGAAATCAGGCTAAAGATACAAATGCGCCTCAAAACCCTTGACATGGCTACTCAATAAATCCCTGAAGGGGAGCCGCCCAAAAGGAGTAGATGGAGATTACAATAAATCAAGATAAGGAGGAGGGTGAGAATGCAGGGATAAAGGAAGCAAGGCAGGCAGAAAGAGAACTAGGAAGATTCAAAGACAAGGGTACGGCCAGCGATGTGGGAAGCCAAGGATCGGAAGATTCCGAAGAGGAAGGAGAGATGGGAGACTCTCTATCCACTGTCCGAAGATCGGCAAGGGGAAGGATGTCATCTAGGGAGAAGAGAGAAAAATAAACATACAAAGACAAAGCGCAGGGAAGTCAGCCAACCTTGGAAAAAATCTTGTCCAAAACCCCAAAGACGGCAAGAAACCAGGGACAGGGCTCCAAGGGAGGCCCGCACTCTCACAAAAATAAATAATGAAAGTGATCTCCTGGAACTGCAAAGGTTTGGGAAGCAAGACGAAAGAAGAAGCCATGAGGGCCCTAATCAAGACAGAAAACCCAGACATATTGCTAATCCAGGAGACAAAACTGGAGGAAAATCTCTTCCTCCAAAGCAATGAAAGATTTTGGAAAAAAGGCGGGATAGATGCTACTTCAGCTAGAGGTGCCTCGGGAGGTCTTGGCACTCTATGGAACGACTCTAAATATAAGATTGTATCTGGAAAAAAAAAATGTACACTGGTTGCTCACAAATTTTCAACACCGAGACTCAATGGAAGTTTTTAGCCTTTTCAACATTTATGTTCCGGTAAATGCAGGGGAAAAGAAACTATGTTGGGACTCAATCAGAGACCTAGCAGATGAAGGAGTTCTAGAAAATACTATAATCGCAGGGGACCTTAACATCTCCCTCCGCGAGAGTGAAAAGCGTGGGGGCTGTATAGTAAGAGATCCGACTCGAGAGTGGGTGGAGGACCTCATCCAAGATTGGGATCTGCTCGACGTCAAGCCCTCTCGAGGTAAGTACACTTGGTCAAATAAGCGAGTAGGTCTTGGGCATATCGTTGCCAGGTTAGATAGATTTCTTCTCCAAAGTTCCTATCTTCTTCTTGGCATTGATGTGAAAATGAAGATTCTCCCAAATAGCACTTCGGACCACAAGCCAATCATGTTGGTTCTCACTCCTCAAAGGAATTTAGGCCCTATTCCCTTTAGATTTAGTCCTCTTTGGATAAATCAAAAGGATTTTTTAAAGAAGGTTGAAGAAATATGGAGGATGCCGGTCACGGGATCCCCATTCTATGTATGGGAGGAAAAGTTAAGAAGAGTAAAGTCAGCCTTGAAAAGATGGGCTAAAACCATCCCTAAACCTGAGGACGAAAGAAAACAAATCTAAGCAGACCTTCAAGCTCATCAAATCATCATGGAAGAGGCTGAAATCTCGGGCGCTATCTTAAAAAGGGAGGAAGAGCTGCAACAAAAGCTTCAGAACGCTTGTAGACAGGAGGAGGAATATTGGAGGCAAAAATCCAGAAGCTTGTGGTTGAAATCTGGAGACAGAAACACCTCCTACTTCCATAAGCAAGCCCAAGCAAGGAGAGGTTACAACTCCATCTCAGAAATAAAGGATGGACCTCAAACATATGGCGACTTCCCAAGCATCCAAAAGGCTGCCTTCAATCACTTTAAAATCCTATTTAGTGAAGTAGAGGCACAGCGATGAAGTGACAAGCTTCTAAACGAGCTCCCTCCTAAAATTACAGCTAAAAGGAACCATAAGCTAGAGGCTAAGGTCACTAGGAAAGAGATAAAGGACGCCCTGTTTGCAATGAGCCCTGATAAAGCCCCAGGCCCATATGGGTTCACGGCAAAGTTCATCCAATTTTGCTGGCAGATTGTGAAAAAAGACTTGCACAAAATGGTCTTAAAATCCCAAGACTGTAAGAAAATTGGGGGCAACATGAACTCCACGTTCCTCGCCCTCATATCGAAAGAAAAGGGCGCTAATTCCTTCAACAGGTTCTACCCCATCTCTTTGTGCAATATTGGATACAAGATCATAACAAAAGTGATCGCCAATAGATTGAAAGGGCTACTTTTAGACCTCATACCGAAGAATCAAGGTGGTTTCGTCCAAGGAAGGCAAATCGTGGACAATATAATTTTAGTCCAAGAAGCACTTCATTCAAGTTTGAAGAGAAGAGAAAAAGGTATGATAGCTAAACTAGACTTTGCAAATGCGTTTGATAGGGTTAGGCATTCTTTCCTATTCAAAGTCTTGCAAAACTTTGGCTTTGGGCGTGGCTTTATTAATTGGATTAAAGCATGTATATCCGAGCCCTGGATTGCTCCACTGGTGAATGGAAGAGCAACATAATTCTTCAAAGGAATGCGTGGGCTAAGGAAAGGATGCCCACTTTCCCCTATGCTTTTTGTCCTCCAAGCCTCTGCCTTAAGTTTCGCCCTGGAAAAAAGTAGAATTGATCAAGATATTTTAGGCCTCCAAATTACGAGAGGAGTAAAAGAAATTAATCATGCTCTATTTGCAAATGATTCCCTTCTCCTTGGGGCAGCCTCTATTCATATCGCCAATCAATTCAAGATGGTGGTGGATGAGTTTTGCGAGGCCTTTGGCAGTAGACTGAATTTAGAAAAATGCAGATTCTACGGCTGGAATGTGACGCAAAGCGACCTCAACTCTATTGCCAGATGTTGGGGATTTGGAGGCTCCATGCACTGAACGTCTTTTAAGTACCCGGGACTGCCTATTTTCCAAAAAAATCCGACAAGTAAAGATTGGATCCCCATCATTGATAAATTTAAATTTAAAATGCAGGCTTGGGGATTCTCTTGGTTGAATATCGCAGGAAAGACAGTGCTTATAAAATCAGTATTAAATAGCCTCCCAATATATCAAGCTTCCCTCATGCTAGCTCCCCTTGGAACGCTCGGGAAGATGGAAGGATATGTGAGAAACTTCTTCGGGAAAGGAGGCAAACAAAACAGAGAAAGACTGCCTCTTGTCAACTGGGATAAAGTCACCAAGCCACTTTTAGAGGGAGGCCTGAACTTCAAAGACATGAGAACGCATAACTTAGCGTTAGGTGCCAAACTTCTCTGGAGGTAGATTGCTCCTAAGGCTGGCTGGGTGCAGCGTGCACTATGGAAGAAATATTTTATGGGACCAAGAAAACGTTGCCTTGATAGACCTCCCAAAGTCACTAATGGATTGCAAATTCACAAGCTGTGCATGCAAGCTCACTCGCTTATTCAAGACAATTTATATTGGATCCCGGGGAATGGTAAAAGAATAAAGATCTGAGAAGATCGAATAATGAACAAGGCTCCCCTCGAGGACGTCCATGAACTCCAAGAATTGCGTCTTTGGATGAAGAATGCGGGCTTGGTCTCTCTGTGGAACATCTCAGAGTGGAAAGAAAACGACTGGCTAGAGTGGAGAAAGTTGATTCTGCCGAATAACTTGGAAAACGATTGGCTGATTTTATGCGCCAAACTTAAAGGGAAGGCTCTAGCGCATGAAAAGAAGAATGACCAGAGAGTATGGGGGCCGCACTCAGGGGCATACTCTGTGGCACACGGTTATAACCTGTTGCAAGCAATTCCATGCACTCCCCCATGTCCATCGCTTTGGACAGGTCTCTGGAAACAAAAATGCATCCCCAAAATTGATCTGTTTAATTGGTTGCTATGCCACAACCGAGTGCTTACAACAGACAACCTAGCAAAGAAAGGCTTCCACGACCCCTCCAGATGTTCCCTGTGCCTGGAAAATGAAGAAAACGCCAACCACATCATGCTGGGATGCAGATACTCTTTAGAAGTGTGGGGCGAAGTATTGTCCCACTACCAAGTGAACACAACGCTACCAATAAATATCGTCGACTTGCACACTAATTGGCTGCAAAGCTACCCCAGACAACTCCCAAACAACAGTTGGTTCAAGGCTGCGTGGCTGGCTCTGCCAAAACTAACCTGCTGGCAAATCTGGTTGGAGCGGAACAACATGATTTTCCAAGGGAAAATGCACAATGCAAAAGTCATCATGACTAGGACAATAGTCTCACTCAAAGAATTCCTGAATGAGCATATGTGCAGCTTCTCGGATAAAAACCTCTCCCCTCATGAGGAGGAGTGTGGAAGAACGCTGGGATTGACTTATTCCAATGTAGATAATCAATTGGAAAAGAGAAAGGATTGGCAAATCAGAATGCCAGATGAAAGCTTCAAAAATTGGAACAAGGAAATGGACTACCACTCCCTGTCCTTTGATGGGGCGGCAAAAGGTAATCCAGGAAATGCAGGTGTAGGGGGAGTCATAAAAAACAAGCAAGGACAAACTGAGCACATGTACGCGTGGGGCCTAGGCCAAGACACCAACACCCAGGCAGAGGCGCTGGCATTACTCCAAGGTCTCAAGATTTTACAAAAGATGCGCATCAAGGAAGCAAAGATCATTAGCGACTCCCAGACCCTCATAAAAATGCTAGTGGAAAACTCAAATCCAAAGGATCTCCAGCTTTCTAGATTGATGGAGAGAATTAGAAAGACTGTCAGTTTTTTTTAGAAGATTAGTTTCTTCCATGTTCTGAGGGAAAACAACAAAGAGGCCGACGCGGAAGCAAATAGAGTTTCTCTTCTTCCTGCGGGCACTCTAGTTTGGAATGACAAAGAAATATGGTCTCCAATTCCTTAAAAGTGTAATTATGTATTTTTGCCTATTGCTGAAACAATTCGTTTGTGTGTTTAAGCTAGCGGAATTCGGGACATTAAAGGGATATATGTACCTCAAGAAGCACCATTATGTAAAAGTTAGAGATGAGGGGATATTGGCTATAGAGGAACAACGAGAGTTGTCACGACAAAATGAGAAGATTATAATTGGACACTTATGCCAGAAATTTTAATATCAAAACATACCTGTTCCTGTAAAAAAATATATATTTTATTTATTAATTTTAAAATTAAAATATTTAAAAATGTTAATAATATATATTTTTTTAATTTTAAAATTAAATAATTTATATATATATATTATGATTTGTGAGTTAATTGATACATGTTTTTAATATTTTAATGTTAACCTTTAAAATGGTTAATAATATATTATTTATTAATTTTAAAATTATATAATTTTTTTTTTTTTAATGAAGTGAAGCTCTCTCAATTGATACATGTTTTTAATATTTTAATGTAGTCATTGTATATAAAGTACACATGCTTTTAATATTTTAATATAATTTTAATATAATAATTCAAAGTAATTTTTATGTACATTTTAATGTAATAATTGTATATAATTTTTAATATTTTAATGCATTAATTAATTGTATATAAACGATACATGTTTTTAATATTTTATTATAGTAATTTTAAGTAATTTTATGTAATTTATAATATTTTAATGTAATAATTGTA
>CBVK0100286332.1:0-22958 GCA_900067695.1 Picea abies
TTTCCTTGCCATGTAATGTCATGCCTTGCCTTGCCTTGTCAAGCCATGCCTTGAAAAGGCATGGAAAGACAAGGAATGGCAAGGAAACGCATGGTATGACATGGCAAGGCATGACATGGCAAGGCATGGCATGGCATGGCAAGGCAAGGAAATGCATGTCATGGAATGGAATGTCATGGAAAGGAAAGGCATGGTATGTAAAGGCATGGAAATACAAGTGAATGCAATCCCAAGTCATGCCTTTCCAAGCCATGTATTTCCTTTCCAATCTATGTCTTACCTTTCCATGACATTCAATGTCTTGCCTTACCATGCCTTACCTTCCCATGCCATGACTTTCATTTCCTTCACTTGCCATGCCAAGCCATGACATGACATGCATTTCCTTGCCATGCCATGCCATTCCATGCCTTTCCTTGACTTTCCTTCCCATGACATGCCATTTCCATTCCTTGCCTTCCCATGCCATGGCTTGACCTACCTTCACTTTCCATTCCATGGCATGCCTTGCCATGCCTTGTCATGCCATGCCTTTCCATGCCTTGCCATTCCATGCCATGCCTTGCCATTCCATGTCATGCCTTGCATTTCCTTTCCATGCCATGCCATGACATGGCATGCAATTCCTTGTCTTTCCTTGTCTTGCCATGGAATTCCATGCCTTGCCTTGACTTTCCAATCCATGTATTGCCTTGCCAAGGCAAGGCAATGCATGGCATGGCAAGGAAAGGCATGGAAATACAAGTGAAGGCAATGCCAAGCCATGCATTTCCTTTTCAAGCCATGCCTTTCCTTCCCATGCCATGCCTTTCTTTTCCATGCCTTGCCTTCCCATGCCATGACTTTCCTTGCCTGCACTTTCCATGCCATTCCTTTCCCTTCCTTTCCATGCCATGCCATGTCGTGCCATGCATTTCCTTGCCTTTCCTTCCCGTGTCATGTCATTTCCATGCCTTGCCTTCCCATTCCATGACTTTCCTTGCCTTCACTTTCCATGCCATGCCATGCCACGCCTTTCCTTTCCATGCCATGTCATTCCATGCCTTTCCTTTCCTTTCCTTGTCATGTCATGCCTCTCCTTTCCATGCCATGTGTTTTCTTTCCTTGAAATGTCTTTCCTTGTCATTGTCATGCTTTTCCTTGTCATTCCATTCCATTGCCATGCCAATGCTATGCCTTGCCAATCCATGCAATGGCATGTCATTTCCATGACATTTCCATGCCATGTCATTGTCATTACATGCCATTTCCATGCCTCACCAAGCCAATAAATGATATTGACTAAGTTACAGTAGGAAAAATATAATTTCCATGCCTTGCATTGCCTTCACTTTCCATGTCATGCCTTTCCATTCCTTGCCTTGCCTTGCCTTGCCTTGCCTTGCCTTGCCTTTCCATTCCATGCCTTTCCGTGCCATGCCATGCCATGCCATGCTATGTATTGCCTTGCCATGCCATACCTTGCCTTTCCTTTCCATGACATGACATGAATTTCCTTTCCATGTCATGCCTTTCCATGCCATGTCATGCCATGCCATTCCTTTCCATGCCATGCCTTTCCCTTCCATACCATGCCATGTATTTCCTTGCCATGACATGCCTTTCCTTTCCATTCCATGCCTTGCCATTCCATGCCTTGCCATGCCATTCCTTTCCTTTCCATGCCATGCCATGCCTTGCCTTTCTTTCACTTGCCATGACATGCCATGTTTTGTCTTTCCTTGCCTTTCCATTCCATGACATGCCATGCCATGCCTTTCTTTGCCATGCCTTGCCTTGCCATGCCTTGCCTTTCCATGCCTTTCCATGCCATGCCTTGCCTTGCCTTTCCATGCCTTTCCTTTCCATTCCATGACATGCCTTGGATTTCCAAGTCATTCCTTGTCTTGCATTGCATTTCGATGCCATGGCATTTCCTTGCCTTGCCATTTCCATGGCATTGCCATTGTTTGTAAAAATATAGTTATTTTCATCGTTAGAGAGAATTTGTTATCAAGTTAATTTAGTAAAAAAATAATGCCATTCATGTATCATAGCTTCTTTTTTTCCTAAAAAAATAATGCTTGTACTAAATGAACAACTTCAATAAGTAAAAATTACAATCAAAGGATTCATTAAGCATGTAATTATACAACTTGTTATCCCATCTATCTTAGATAAAAATACTTGCATGAGAATTTCAATGTCATATCATAAGCTCTCTTTATTCATATATCTAAGGTATTTTCATAGTTGTGAAACATGGATTATCATAATTAATAGGATTTACCTAGACCTAGACCTAGACCTAGGCCTATCCTTGCCTTGCCTTGCCTTGCCATGTCTAGCTTTGATTAGCCTTGTCATGTCTTGCCTTGGCTTGCATTGCCTTTCTTTTCATTTCCTTGCATTTCCATACATAGAGCTAGACTTATACCAAGACATTACATTGTCATGCCTTTCCATGTCCCTGAATGGCTTGAGGAGGTGAGTTGCAACTCGCGATAAAACTCAAAATGAGACTTGGATGTATAAACCGTCGGTTGCATTCGATCCAAGGCACTGGGTTTCAACTAGTGGGGCCCGTCCATTGTCATTCTATTGACCAGAAAACCATTTGTTGGAGGATCTCAAGAACTAGGGCTTTTCTCAATGAGGCATAGTGCAATTTTTGAATGAGAGGTCAATTTTTAAGAACATTGTGCTGGGAAATTATGGATAGTGTAGTCACGTGAGACTTGGAAAAATAGATGTGTGGGAGCTTACAGAACTTTGTTATGCTGCTCGGTTTGCATTTTATGCCCCTGGACCAAATTTTCGACATGTCCCTGAATGGCTTGAGGAGGCGAGTTGCAACTCAAGATAAAACTCAAACCAGGACTCGGATAGATGAACTATCAGTTGAATTGGATCTTGGGCATTGGGTTTCATCTAGTGGGGGCCATCCATTGTCATTTCGTTCACCGAAAAGCCATTTTTTGGATGAGCTTCACTACTAGGGTTTTTCTTAATGAGGCATAGTGCAATTTCTAAATGAGAGGTCAATTTTCAAGAACACTATGTTGGGAAATTGTGGGTAGTGTAGTCACGTGGGCCTTGGAAAAATATGTGTGGGATCTTATGGAACTCTGTTATGCTTCTCGGTTTGGATTTTATGCCCCTGGTCCAAATTTTTGACATGTCCCTGAATGGATTAAGAAGGCAAGTTGCAACTCATGATAAAACTTGAACTGGGACTCAGATGGATGAACTGTTAATCGCATTGGATCAAAGGTACCGACTTTCAGCTAGTGGGGCCCATCCATTATCATTCCATTGACCGAAAAACTGTTTGTTGGAGGATCTCTGACACTAGGGTTTTTCTCAATGAGGCATAGTGCAATTTCTAAACAAGAGGTTGATTTTCAAGAACATTGTGCTGGAGAATTGTCGGTAATGTAGTCACGTGAGCCTTGGAAAAATAGACATGAGGGAGTTTATAAAACTTTGGTATGCTACTAGGTTTGGATTTGCACCAAATTGTCGACATGTCCCTGAATGACTTGAGGAGGCAAGTTGGAACTCACGATAAAACTCAAACTGAGACTTGGATGGAGAAGTCTCCAATTGCATTGGATCCAGGGCACTATGTTTCAGCTAATGGGGCCCATCCGTTGTCATTATGTTGACTAGGAAACCATTTCTTGGAGGATCTTCGACACTAGATTTTTTCTCAAAGAGGCATAGTGCAGTTATGAATGAGAGGTTGATTTTCAAGAACATTGTGCTGGGAAATTGTGGGTAGTGTAGTCACATGGGCCTTGAAAAAAAAAACATGTTGGAGCTTACAAAACTCTGTAATGCTGCTTGATTTGGATTTTATCCCCCTAGACCAAATTTTTGACATGTCCATGAATGGCTTGAGGATGTGAGTTGAAATTCAATATAAAACTCAAATCGAGACTCAAATGAATGAATCGTCAATGGAATTGGATCTGGGGTACCAGGTTTCAGCTAGAGGGTCCCATCCATTGCCATTTTGTTTCCCAGACAACCATTTGTTAGAGGATCTCCAGCACTAGGGTTTTTCTCAATGATTATTACATATGTTTGCAAGGCATGGCATGGCATGGAAATTCATGTCAAGGAAAGGAAAGGCATGGAATGGCAAGGAAATAAAAGGTATGGCAAGGAAAGGAATGGCATGGCATGGCATGGCACATGAAGGAAAGGAAAATCATGGAAAGGCAAGGCATGGCATGGCATGTAAAGACAAGGCATGGCATGGCATGGCAGGCATGGCATGGAAATGAAAGGCAATGATGGCATGGAAAGGAAAGGAAATACAAGGCATGGAAAGACATGTCATTGAAAGGCAAGGGATGTCATGGCAAGGCATGGCAAGGAATGGCATGGAAAGGAAAGACAAGACATGGCATGGAAATCCAAGGTATGGCATGGAAAGGAAATCCATGGCATGGAAATTAAATGCATGGCATGGAATGGCAAGGCATGGGATGGCAAGGCAAGGCATGGCATAGCATGGCACGTGAAGGCAATTCATGGCAAGGAAATGCATGACAAGGCATGGTAAGGCATGGTAAGGCATGGCATAGAAAGACAAGGAAAGGCATGGCATGACATGACACATGAAGGCAAGGAAAATCATGGCATGGAATGGCACAACACGTGAAGGAAAGGCAAGGCATGGCAAGGAAAAGAAAGGAATTGCAAGGAAAGGCAAGGCATGGCAAGGAAAGGCATGGCATGGAAATGAAAGGCAGGGAAAGTGAAGGAAAGGAAATGTGTGGCATGGAAATTCAAGGCAAGGAAAGGCAAAGAATGTGATGACATGGAATGAAAAGGAAAGGCATGGCATGGCATGGCATGGCATGGCATGGAATGGCATGGAATGGCATGGCAAGGCATGGCATGGCATGGCACGTGAAGGAAAGACATGGAAAGGAAAGGTATGGCATGGCATGGAAAGGTAAGGCATGGCATGGCATCGCATGTCAAGGCAAGGAAATGGATGGCATCACATGGCACGTGAAGGCAAGGCATGGCAAGGAAATGCAAGGCAAGGCATGGCATGATATGGAAAGATAAGGCATGGAAAGATAAGGCATGGCATGACAAGGCATGGCATGGAAAGGAAATACAAGGCATGGGATGGAAAGTTAAGGCATGGCATGTGAAAGCAAGGCATGGAAAGGAAAGGCATGGCAAGGAACGACATGGAATGGAAAGGAAAGGCATGTCTTGGAAATGTGTGCCATGCCATTGTCATTCCTTGTCATGCCATTTCCATGCCAATTTTATTTCTTTCCATGCCATGCCATTTACATGACAATTCTCTTCATTGCAAAGGCAAGGCATGGAATGACATGGCATGGTGTTAATGTTTATACCATTATTATAGTTCTTTGCATTTCAATAGATAAAATCAACATAAAGACAAGATCACTGAGAAATACACAATCACAAGAGACACAAAATTTATCCTGGGAAACCCTCTAGGGGAAGAAAACCCAGCAAAACTTCCTTATTATAGATAGTCAATACAATGCCAAGAGATAACTTAAGCTAATACAAAATATTCTCTCCCAAAGATGCACCACTCTCTCTCTTTCTTCTCCAACTGCAATTCCGAAACTTGTCTCTCAAATGAGAAAGTGAGTTGTGTGTCTAAGTGAGGCACTGGCCTCTTTATTTATACAAGACTAACACGTGTGAAGTGTCTCTTCATTCGTAGGGCCGACTTCTCAAACTAAGTGGTTATAAACACCTTTAATATATTATGGGGCCTCTTTAATATCTATTGGGGCCAACTTCTTATTCTGCCTATTATAATTATCATTTGACCAATCCGCAAAAGGGGATTTGGTCCTATTACGATAGCCGACATGATCAATCCACAATGGGGATTGATCCAATGAATAATATATCATATAATAATAAGAATACACATTGCAGTTACATTATTTCAACACTCCTCCTTAACAAGAAGGGTATTCTTCAACAGCATCAGGTGAGAGAGAGGTTTGCATCATCAGCGGCATCATGAGGGGAGCATCATTAATATCATCTTGGAGCACTGACTGGAATATCTATAAATCATCAGAATTTTTCTTCACTAGCAGGCATCGTCATTCTCAAAGGAATGCAATCATCATCTACATCAATATGGATTAGTATAAAACTAATACATCATTATCATCACAAGACGAGGCTGGCTCATCATCATCATACTAGAATGGCTTTATGTCACAGCTATCAAGCCGGAAGCACAGTTCTAGTCTTGTCTCATAGTATTTCTTTACGTCACAACAATAAAGCTGGAAGTAAGATACACATCCTCCTTTACGTCACAACCATGAGGTAGGAAGCATGATGCTAGACTGGCTTTACGTCACAGCTATCCAGCTGGAAGCACAGTGCTAGTCTTGTCTCATAGTCTTTCTTTACATCACAACAATAAATCTAGAAGCAAGATACTCATCCTGCTTTACGTCACAACCATAAGGTCGGAAGCAGGATGCTAGACTAGCTTTACATCACAATTATCCAGCTGGAAGCACAGTGCTAGACTCATCTCATCATCTTGATTTACATCACAACCATAAGGTCTGAAGAAAGGAACACATCCTTCTTTATGTCACAACCATCAAGTCAAAAGCAGGGTACTAGACTTGCTTTGCGTCACAGCTCTACAGCCGGAAGCATAGTACTAGTCATATCACATCATCTTGCTTTACGTCACAACCATAGGGTTGGAAGCAAGGTATATCTCCTACTTTATGTCACAACCATAAGGTCGGAAGCAGGGAATATCTCATCACAACAACTACTCCCCCTTTCGAGGAAGGTCCTTTTGGACTATGCCAAGATTATCTCGGAAGTACTCAAACTTTCAAGAGATAGGGGCTTGTTCAACACATCAACAACCTATTCATCCATGCTAATGTACTGGAGCTTTATGGATCCTCTCTGCACCATGTCATGGATGTAATGATATCAGATCTCTGTGTGCTTTGACTTATCATGAAATACAGGATTCTCTGTCATCGTTATGCAGCTTTGGTTGTCACATAGGATCGAGGTTGCTTCCATCTCTACTTCAAATAGATCGGTCAGCAACTTTCGAAGCCATATAGCTTCGCAGCTAGCAGAACATGCAGCAATGTATTATGCTTCCGTTGTGCTGAGAGAAATGTTGGATTGCTTCCTACTTTTCCATGAGATTGTGGTTGATCCCAAATTGAAACAACATCCAGAAGTGATTTTCATGTCAGCAACGCTTCCTTCCCAATCTAAATCAGTGTATCCACTCAATGTGAAATCATGATCTCCATCATAATTGAGACCACAATCTATTGTACCCTTAAGGTACCTCATCACATGTTTTGCAGCCACAAGGTGAACATGTTTGGGCTCTACCAGAAACTGACTCAAGGTGTTCATGGAAAAACAAATGTCAGGTCTGGTGTTCGTCAAGTACATCAACAATCCAATAATCTGTCTCTACAAGGTGACATCAATCGATTCTGACGATGTGTCGACCAACAGCTTCAGTTTTGCTTCCATGGGTGTATTCATGGGCTTGCATTCCAACATGTCGAATCTCTTCAGGATTTCGACTACATACTTCCCTTGGTTAAGGAAGATTCTCTCTAGACTTTGCCATACCTAAAGACCTAATAAATAATGCATTAGGCCAAAGTATTTCATTTCAAATTCTGAGGCAAGTCTCTTCTTACATTCGGTGATGATATTTTCTTCTCCAGTTAAGAATAAGTCATCCACATATAGAAATAATATCACTGGCTCATCAGTCATAACCTTGAAGTAGAGGTTAGAATCTACTTTACTCTTGGTAAAGCCTAAGCTCGTAAGAAACTATATATATGGCCATACCAAGCTCTGGGAACTTGCTTCAATCCGTATAAGGCTTTCTTCAATTTACAGACATGATACTTCCTGTCTTCAACTTCAAATCCTTAAGGTTTCTCTATATAAACTTCCTCTTCGATGACACCATTTAGAAAGGCTATGTTTATGTCCATCTGGTGTAACTTCCACTTCATCTTAGATGCAAGGGTTATGATGGTTCTGATCGAAGTGTATCTGGATACAGGAGCGAATGTCTCTTCACAGTCAATGCCTTCTTTCTGAGAAAAGACCCGAGCGACGAATTTTGCTTTATATTTTTCAATACTTTTGTCAGCAGCATGTTTTATTTTGAAGAGCCATTTGGAGGATACCACATATTTACTCTTCGATCTGGGAACTATTTCCCATACATCATTCTTGATTATCGATTGGCATTCCTATGTCATGGAATCTTCCCATTCTTTCATCTAAAAGGCTTCTTCAAAGATGGTAGGCTCCTTCTCTAGGAGGTCACACATCAAAGTCGTATAACTGGAAAATGGCTTTGGTCTTTTCACCTATCTCGTGGTTCCTTGGGGAACACCATACTTCTCCCCATCTTGAATAAGCTCTCTGGCCCAAGCTGGCTTTCTTTTATGGAGGATTGTCATCTGAGGTGGTTCTTGAAATTCCACTATATCATGATCTTCTGGAATTTCCTCATCAGGGGAAATTACATCTTCCCTCACTGGTTTTGCGGCTCTGGGAACCTCCCTCTCTGCATTTCTGGAGATTATGGGTTCCTCTTCATATACTTCTTCAATCTAGCATCTTCTTGATTTCTTGAGCGCTGCATCTTCATCAAAGGTCACATCCTTGTTGATCTCAATGTGACGGTGACCTGGTATATAGATCTTGAAGGCCTTAGAGACCTCACAGTATCCCACAAATATTCCCTTCTTTCCTGAAGGTTCCATCTTGTTTCTCTTCTCTTTTGGTATATGAATAAATACTGGGTAGCCAAATATTTTGAGATGGCTTACCTCTGGCTTCTTTCCGATGAACATCTCTTCCGGGGTCTTGAACCCAAGTGCACTATGGGATAATCGGTTTTGCACATAAACAGTCATCATTATTGCTTCTTCACATAAGCACATAGGAAGATCTTGATCATGGATCATAGTCTTCACAAATTCCATTATCGTTCTGTTCTTTCATTCAGCTACACCATTTTGTTGGGTATTGTAGGGAGTAGTGAGTTCCCTCTCGATCCCAACATCTCTGCAGAAGTTCACGAACTCTTTTGAGGTGTATTCTCCTCCATTATCTGACCTGAGTATCTTAATATTTCTTTTAGAAAGATTATCTATCAAGGCTTTGAATTCCTTGAACTTGTTGAACACTTCATCTTTAGATTTCAAGAGATATACCCAAGTCTTACGAGAATAATCATCAATGAATGATACATAGTATACATACCTGCTAATGGATTTCTATGGCATTGGGCCACACACATCTAAATGAATGAGTTATAGGACTCCTTCTGCTTTGTTGTCTCTCTTTGGAAAAGGGTTCTTGATGTTCTTCCCTTGTGCGCATCCATTGCATACACCTTCATGGTCGACCTTAAGTTCTGGTAAACCTGTGACTGCTTTGCATATGTATGGTAGTGCCTTGTAGTTGATGTGAGCTAATCTTCTATGCCAAAGTTCACATGAGTTTTCAATGGTGTGGGCCATGGAAATTTCTGGGTGACCCTTTAGTCTATACAAGCCATTTTCTTCACTTCCAATGATGAAAGCTTCATTTATGGTTTCTCCTTTAGCCCACATAAGAACTTCTCCATCTATAAAGGCAACTCTATAGCCTTTCTTTTCTAAAGCTGAAATGGAGAGTAGGTTCTTTTTCAAACCTAGTACATATAGTACGTCCTTCATTTTTAATGAATTCCCTGAATTCAGTTTGTAGTTTGATTCTCCCACTCCCTTGATGGGATATTGGTAATTATCTCCAAGTGTCACTTTCTGAGAAAACTTCTTTTCTGAAACACAAGAGAGAATTTTTTTCTGACCTGTCATGTGCTTGGAGGCACCAGTATCAATGAGCCATGTGTCCTCTCCATGTGTTACCGATCCAGAGAGGGTCGAGATTAAGACATAGTCTTTGATTTGTTCTCTTATCATCTTTGCAGGTGGTTCTTCATCTTCGACTGCATAGGCATGGTGCCTCTTATGTTTCCTCTTGTACTCTTCTCGTCTGACTGGACAAAATTTTGCAATGAGTCCCATCTTGTCACAATGATAGCATTGTACAGATGAGTAGTCTCTTTCCCTTCGTTGTCCTCTCTTATGAAATCTCCTTGGATGAGATTCTTTATTATTGAATCTGTTTGGTGGTTGAGGCTCTTTATGAATCTGTTTGGTGGTTGACGCTCTTTATGAATCTCCTTGTGGAAGTCGGGTTTCTTCCTTCCTCTTTTGGTGTGAGTAGTTAGGGCTTGATCATCATCTCTTGCTAGTAGCGCTTCATAGTTAGCTACACTTGTTTCTTCTTGGATGCATTCTTCCCATAGACTATCAAACTTTAGTTTCTCCGTTCTGGCACATATCATTTGGATGAATGCATCCCAAGGTATTTTGAGACCATTTAGAGCCTTCATTATGAGCTCGTCTTCGTCTATGGTGTCTCCAATCACTTCTAACTATTGTTTGAATTATGAAATTCTAGAGAAATATTCTTGGATCGTTTCTCCTTTTTGCATCCTCGTATTCTTTAGTTGAGTTCTTAGATTCATCTTTCGGTTTATGTTCTTTCCTTCGTACAGTCTGCTTAGGGAATCAAACATTTCTTTCAGAGTGTTCTTTGATGACACATAAGGAATCATGTGGTCTTTGATTGAATCTGCAATGATTCTTTGGGCCCTGATTGTGTCCTTTTGATGCTTTGCTTTCTCTGCGGCATCTTCGGGTTCCAACACTTCTTCTTTGATGAATATTGCTAGGTCATTCTTTGCAAGGATCAGGCCAATCCTATACTTCTAGGCATGCAATTTTTCCACGCCTTCTAGTTTGTCAGCAAGCTTCGTGCTTGCAGACATCTTTTACCTGGAGCTAGAAAAATGACCAAAAAATGAAAGTGCTCAAAATCAAATTTTGAACTTACTAGGAGATGCACTTGGCTGAGGCAAGTAGCTTGGTGTGCTTGGATCTGAGAAAATCCAACTTTTACCCTTCCAAACTTGATCTGCGGATTTCTGGACTGGTGCTTCTAGTTTTCTTGTACCTATGGTACTCTGGTACTTCTAGTACTTCTGGTTCACTGGTTTTCTGGTACTTTTGTGAAATGAGGGTTTCACTTTCTTGTAGATCCACCCACTGAAAAGGTGCGTTGATGATGCCAATGTAATCCTTGAGGGAGAGCGCACTTTTCTATATGGTTTTGGGGCTGAAAAGCTACACCATAAAAAATCCCTAATTTGCATGTATGGAAACAGTGACGTTTTTCTCTTGCGAAAGATGCTCTCTTCAGCTTGGCTCTGATACCATTTTAATGTTTATTCCATTATTATAGTTCTTTTCATTTCAATAGATAACAGCAACATAAAGACAAGATCACTGAGAAATACACAATCATAAGAGACACAACATTTATCCTGGGAAACCCTCTAGGGGAAGAAAACCCAGCAAAACTTCCTTATTATAGATAGCCAATACAATGCCAAGAGATAAATTAAGCTAATATAGAATATCCTATTTCAAATATGTGCCACTCTCTCTCTTTCTTCTCCAACTGCAATTCTGAAACTTGTCTCTCAAATGAGCAAGTGATTTGTGTGTCTAAGTGAGGCGTTGGCCTCTTTATTTATACAAGAATGGCATGTGTGAAGTGTCTCTTCACTGGCAGGGAGGACTTCTCAAAATGGGTGCTTATAACCACCTTTAATATATTCTAGGGCCTCTTTAATATCTGTTGAGGACGACTTCGTATTCTGCCTATTATAATTATCATTTGACCAATCCGCAAAAGGAGATTCGGTCCTATTACAATAGCCAACATGATCAATCCACAATGGGGATTGTTCCAATGAATAATATATCAAATAATAATAAGAATACACTTTGCAGTTACATTATTTCAACACATGGCACGTGAAGGCAAGGCATGGCATGGCATGGAAAGGAAAGGCATGGAAAGGAAAGGAAAGGCATGGCATAGAATGGAAAGGAAATACAAGGCATGGGATGGCAAGGCAGGGCATGGCATGGCATGGCCTGACACATGAAGGAAAGGCATGGCATGGAAAGGAAAGGCAAGGTAAGGCATGTCTTTGCAAGGCATGCCATGAAATTCCATTTCCATGTCATTGTCATGTCTTGTCATTCCATTCCATTGCATCCCATTTCCATTCCTTTCCATGCCTTGCCATTCCTTGCCAATGTTATGCCTTTCCATTACATGTCATTTCCATGCCAATGTTGTTCCTTTCCAAGACAAAACAAGGAAATTCATGACATGGCATGGCACGTGAATGCAAGGCATGGCAAGGCAAGGCATGGCATGGAAAGGAAAGGCATGGCATGGAAAGGCATGGGATGGAAAGGAATTACAAGGAATGGGATGGAAAGGCAAGGCATGAAATGGAATGGAATTCCACATGAAGTCAAGGCAAGGCATGGAAAGGAAAGGCATCAAAATAAGGCATAGCAAGGAAAGGCATGGCATGGCAAGGAAATCCAAGGCATGGCATGCCATGGAAAGGAAAGGAAAGGCAAGCCATGTGAAGGCAAGGAAAGGCATGGCATGGAAAGGAAAGGCATGGCATGGAAAAGCAAGGCATGGAAATGAAATTCATGGCATGGAAAGGAAAGAAATGGAATGGAATGGAAAGTGAAGGAAAGGAAAGGCATGGAATTTCAATAGCAAGACAAGAATACCATAACAACCATAAACTAAAGACAAAATTTCAATAATTCATAAATCTGAAATATTACTTCAATTATTCCTTTTACATACCTATGGTCATTCAAGTAGACCATCAGAATCACTTCTAATATTGATGGTCTCCATTAACTTCTCATGATCAGAGTAAGGCAAGAAGTAGTGTACCTTTGATGAGTTCTTACTTGACATTGTTTGTAGTTGGAGGTTTGAACCAACAACCAAGTTCGTAAAGTGGTATACGACTTGACCTGGTTTATAATATTTAAATAAATAACCACATGTATTTATTTTTCTTTCATCCTGTGTCAGATATTCTCCTTTAATAACCATTGACCCAATCAGAAATTCAATGCTTTCAGAGTCTGTTACTGATCGCATGAGGGTGTTTTTTCCATCTAAGCAACGTTCCAACCAATCATTAGTGCCCCATTCATTATCTCTTAGGGAAACCACTATGTATATGAACCCTACAAAAAATTGAGTGCCAACATGTGAGTCCACTAAATGACCAAAGAATAAAAAATTGATTCTAGTTATTCAAAATTTAATAGAAGGTTTCAATGAACCTGGCAATACGAGATCTGAGACATGATCAAAATCTATTGAAAGACTTGATTGTTCCTCCTCCAACTAGGATAATTCCATAGTTAAACTTTGACCAATGGGGAGTGATACAAAATCCCATCCATCAACACAGTCTGTCGATTCACAATCATCCCATTCATTACTACTACATGGACCACAGAAGCAAGAGAGTTTTCTTGTCCATATTTCAACTATTGCATTTTCTGATGTTCTAACTAAATGGAATCCACGAGTTCCTTGGTTTGTTTTTCATTCATACCACTGTGATCGATCTACATCGACCACCTCCCAAGAATACCTATGTACATGTCCTTTCTTGTGTGATTGATCTTCATGGGTTCCTCTTCCCTCTCCCATTACTGAAGAACACCATTCAATAATGGATTTTGCATCTCGAATGAGGGAAGTATTCATGAACTTCATTTCTTGCATGTGTAACACTCTTTCTATGCATGCATCTGCTCCATCATGCTCCCATTTCACGTGCATGAACTCAAAATAGTTCCAAATGTGTGTTACCTTGAGTTTTTTGTGCAAAATACACAACCATTAAAATACATGAGCATTTTTTAATTGGCTTGCACAACCATCTGACCAAATCCAATGTTGATACATCTGTATGTTCTTCTTCTTAAGGTGATTGTAACACAAATTAAAGAAATGTTGTACATAGGCTAACTCATGTCACCAATCATCTCTTATGTAGAAGTGACACTCCTTCAATATAACTCATTTTTCTTTGTTACTATCCGGGCCATGCTTGTATGTGATCTCAATGTGATATCTAAAACAACATGTGTTACGAATTGTGTTTATTCAAACATACCAAGGCTTGCATTTATGGAAAGATATTTGGCCCAAGTTAAGTGAACTATGTATAGTCCTAAATATCTCATACAATTATGTCTGTGTAAGGTAAAGAAAGTGTTTAATATGGGTTTCATAGTCCCTAGATCCCCTTCTCAATTTTAGTACATCTTTTTGGTTGGAAGAAGGCCTGGTGTTATCATGCCAAAAATCGTGTATTATTCCTTTAATTGCTCCAATTAACTTCATGTTAGAATGGGTAGCCTACTAGTGAAGGCCCACAAATATGTTGGGCCACCTGTGTCAAGGCTATCTCATCTATGATAATACTTTCTAAGGGTTTTGACATTGTATTTCATGAGGTGTGAGGTTTATTATAGCAAACAATGTTTTTTTGTTATTTTGCTAACAATTGATTGTGACAAGACACGTCGGGCTGCATTGCGGTATTTAGAACGAGATTTCTTACCAATTTTTTGAAAAGTATCTACAAGGTTTATAACAATATGATGACTTATTTCTAAACTTTTGACTGTTTTAATGCCTAAAATTCTCCTAACAACAATCAAACTTCTAGATTTTAACAAAGCCAAAAATAATTGACATTTAGAAGCATCGGATTATGGTTCAAAATATTCTTTAATTATTTTATACGAAATGATAATGAATAGTACGGTTAGGTAACTTACCTTCAAGTGATGCTAGACCACTTTCATGGACTTCAATGTGTTTAGGAGTTCTTCTCCGCATAGTGCTCAATCTAGGTAGGGACGATGAACCCCTATTCTGACACTCTTGACCTCCCTGTTGTGGAGTTAACAATGTTGTCGTTCCTTCCCCTTCAATCACTGGTGGATCAAATATATGAGGAGAATGGACATGGGATTGACTAGTTTCTAGAACATTTGATTGTCGAACAAGAGGTTGCACCACAAGTGTTATTGGATTAATTGGTAAGTGCGGACACAAACAAATCTCCCTATATCCCATTGGAAACTAGAACAAAATGTAATAGAATGCACACTTCTCCTTAAACTTCATTATCATATGAACTAGTTTAATGAGTTACAAGTGACATACCTTTTAAACGACACTTGTCCCTGCTAGTGTCGTCTTTGTAGCTCCTTCCTTGAATTTGTAGAATAGTAATCCTGTCTAAGAATCACCAACCAGAAAAGAAGGGAAACAAAGATATATATATTCTAATGAAGTCTATGTATATGATCAAGGAATTATACAATAGAAGACAAAATGCTTATACAGGGAAGAAATGCATTACTGTATTAAGTGAATAGAAAGTGGAGAATACACCCCATGCCTTGATGTTGAAAGGTCCCTTTTCAATGGATCTTTGCTTCAACACACACACCTTTGCTCCAAGTGCCTTGAATGAAGAAGATCCACAATCTGACTTAAAGAACTAAAGAAAATCTCTCAAGCATAATCTGAAGTACAACTCTCCATAAAATTCTTAGCCTATTCAACATTAGCCTTTTCCATGAGAGATCCCTCTTTATATAGTGTGAAATAAAGATGGATGAAAAGATTAGGATGATCCCACCAAATCAGAGAAGCGATTAAGATCCAAACTGATCGGAGGCCACCTCATCTTCTAGAAGATTCCCTTCTAGAACATTCATGAAATTTGAATTTTCCCATGCTTTAAGCATCGCCACACCCTATGCACAAGAAGCATGCGACGAGGTCGCAACCCAGGTATAGAGCAGAGTGCGACGATCATGAATCAGCTCACCCCATACATATAGTAGGGTGTGACAACCTTCCTTCATAAGGTTTTTGGCATAGGAAAGAAAATCACTTTTCCCATGGAGAAAACCTCTTTTAATATTTTTTAGGGAACATGAACACATGTCGTCAAGTGATCACTGAGGTGATGAAAATAATGTGTAATATAATTCTCCCTAAAGTATGAAGTTGGAACTCATGACAACTAAAATACTTTGTAGAATGTGTGTGTCGAAAACAAGGAGCACATCAATCAGGAACCTGCAAACAAACAAGAATATGCATAATAAATATCATACCATTTTTTAGGTAGGTATTCCCATGCTCAGAATACAAGTGACTCTAATCATAAGTGTCAAGTGAGTCATCGACACTAAACATACACTATGGATCTATGTTGTAAAATAATTCAAATTCGAACATGGCCACGAGACACACACAGTGGATCTATGTGTCAGTACAAATTCATGAATAATCTGTCACAACCTAGACCAAAATGATAAGATCCAGGGTCTTCATTACATCGTCTCTAAGTACAAATCATCCATGTGATTACAGGTGTCAAGGTCAAACATGGTAGAAACCACTTGATTACCGGTCATTAATGGAAATCGTTAACAAGTGGGAGCGAAATCACCATTGATGTCAATGAATCCCAAGGTTCCCCAATACAATCCAACAAATATGAATAAATGAGTTTAAGTCGAACACTCAATGGAATCTTCCAATCAGGGGTCAATGATGTGAACCCACTGTTGAAAGCGAAGAAACCTTCCATTGAGGCATGTAGGCTCTAAGGTACTAAATGATTTCTAAGTCTTGTTCCCAGATAATGAGTTGAAGTCGATAGGAAAAGACTCGCCATAGGAGGGACTTGATGTATCCCCCATCAATGACATAAAATATGTAACAGATTTGAGATAGAGCGGAGTATGAAGTGATTCGAAACTGACACAGGGAAGGCCAACATGGTAGAAAATTTATAATTGCAGATGGATAACTCAATAGAAGGCTTGTTTGGGTTCGACATCTCTTGAACATATGAACGACATGACAATGGTCTTGGCATGATTGACTCAAAGAGGACCCAACATATGAACTTGTGGATGGTCAAATGAGCGACAAATGGATTTCCCAACCCGGATACAATGATGAAGGGGGGTGTCATGTTCAAGAGATACTATTACTACCACTAATCACAGATACAAAGACACATTTCTTTCCCAAATTTCCCCCACCATTTATGGCGAGTACCTCTTTATTTTTACAAAAGCTTGAGGAGGATAACATATGCTTGTTTATGTAATCTCATCCTTCAGACGAGTCCCTCGAAGTATGTTTAAAGAACCCTAAGAAGGAGTGGTTTGATCCCATATGGGTCTTTCGATGTTTATTTAACAAGTCCAAAGAGAGAAAACTCAGGGGTTTTTCATTTTTAGAGAGTCTGAAAAACACTTAAAGAAAACTCCATCAGGCCCTTTTTCGTAAATTAATCTGACAAGACCGAAAAAGTGATAACCTACCGCTCATCAGATATTTTCTTCAAATACTTTTACAAGCGTGAAAAGGACAAGGTCGCTCGGCAACATTTTCATTTTTAAGGAGTGTGAAAAGAGGTTAAAGGATACTCCATAGGTTTCATTTTTCATGTCACCATTACGAGTTCGAAAAAATGACAAAAGACTACCCGATTACGTTCTCATGGTTTTACGAGCGCGGGAAAGACTTAAGACTCTGTTCAGAGTTTTTCCTGAAAAACCCTAAAAGGATTTGTACATGAGAAAAATACAAAAATAAACCAAAAAAGCGGACCCTTGTTCCAAAGTCTCCCCTCTAGACTTTTTTCAATCTACAAAAAACAATCACTTGTAAAGTTTTTAAGACTTTAGGGTTTGGATAAATCATAAAAATAATATAATATACCAATGAAAAGTGATAAAAGTCAATAAAATAGGTAAAAACCCACATTTTACCATTTTATTTGTAACTTTACCCAAATATTGCTCCAAATCCCCTTTTCACCTCGATCTTCAATTGTTGATTGGGGAGTGCATGGAGGATCATTTCATGAATCGTCTCTGTAAAAAAGGTAATCTCCCTCTTCTTCATCTTTGCATGGTTTTAAAATTGGTTTTCATTGGTTAAATTTATTTTTTGGATTGATTTTTTAGGGGTTACTCGTGCGTTGAGGTCATCGTAGGTGCCCTATATCGGGAACCGTGACGATCTAGGATCGTCGCAGGTGACCCTATAGGTAGGGTGTGACGACCGCAACCCAAAACTTAAAAATATGAACCCAACAAGGGAAAACCCCCAGGAAATAAATTTGTGTTTCTAATCTCATCTTATGGTTCCTTGGCAGGTATTCCATGGTTAAGATGTTGGAGTGGCACAAATGAGGGCATGAAGAAGAAGATTACTTCATTGATAATGACCCGAGAACATTTATGGCCCTCTGACTGTGTGGGTTACTAAAATTCTTCAAGATTCAGGGCATGAGAGACCAATTGAGACTACTAGAGTACTTGGTTCACATGTGGGATGTGAACGAGCATGCATTTCATGTGGGTACCCACACACTCACCATAGATATCGATGATATCTATTTCCTGATAGGACTATCTCATTGTAGTTCACGGGTGACAGTTACAGGCAGCAGGGGCGAAGGTGAGCCTATGAAATACTACATCCATCATCATTGTGTGTTGGGTACCGAGAAACATAGTGGTAAGGTAGCTATTAGGGATGTCTGAGATTTTCCTTTGCAGACTATCCCATATACTAATACTCACATGGCAGGGAGTGCACTCCCCACATGGCTTTACAGAGCCATTTTCAGTATGCATTGGAATGCATGGATCCCAGAGTCTTCAACTGGTGCAAAGGGGTCCTTAAAAGCATGAAGAAACAACTTACCAAGTGTAGAAGTGGCGGGTTAAATTTTTTTGGATATGTGTCTATTTTGGTATCCTTCTTTCTGGAGAGGGTCCCTGTCATATGCTTACAACTGGAGTGGGGTATGCCCTCTCCACAGGATCTGAGGATGAAGAGGTGGGTAGATCTCATGGCCCGACATGGAGGTGGTCATATTGTCAGGTATGACGATGTCTTCTTCCAATGGTCGAGGACTTAGTTTCTCATAGTTGAAGATTATGTGTATGTCGGGGTAAATTTCCACGGAGATCCAAACCTATCTCTTCCCGAAGGTTCCCAGTGGAAGGACATAGGTAAGAAGGAAACCTTTTTTATATAATTTTTATTTTATTTTTAATAATATAAAATGTTTTTTGTGTTACTTATCCGATGACTAATCAAGTGCTCTTCGATAATTCAGATGTGGGATCTTATCTTCCTCCAGGTTCATCCCTGATCCAAAGGCAGGAAGAGAGAGGCGTTGTAGCAGGAGTAGATGTCGCAGATCTAGAGGTCATGGAACAGAACTTGGAGGGGCTGACCATGCATGTCCTTGATGCCACAGTGGATGAGCTCCCTAGGCATTATCAACGCCACACAGTGGGTGTATCTGCATCCATCAGTCGACTTCTCCGTAGAGTAGCACGAGAAGTTGCTTTTTATAGCGAGAAGCATCCTTGATTCTCTTGTACATGAAGCTATGAGCTTCACATTTTTGATATTTTGGTCTTCGGACAAAAACACTTTTTGTAAACTTTTATCATTATGAATATGAGGCTTCTACCGACTTACTTGTTTTATGTACAAAATGTGATTGGATTTTATAATTGTCTCAAATGTCTTTCTAACACATAATTATCCAATGCATCTATTAATGTATTTAGACACCTAGGAATGTGTTGATACTCAATGTAATCAAAATGACGTTCCAAGAGGTGAATTTGTAAATATACCCTTAACAAAGTAGGACTTCAGATGGAATAAATGTTACTCAACTGTAGAACTACTAACTGTGAATCGATTCGTACAATAAGATGGCAGATTCCAAGTGAAACAACGTGTGAAACAACATCAGTTAACAACTTGATAACTGCACTATATTCTGTGATATTGTTAGTTGCATGACCAAGGAAAACACCGTGTAGACTTATCGATTCATCCGTAGGTGTGTAGATTTCCCAAGCAGCAGATGCTAAGTTTTGAGTACTATGGATAGAGCCATCAGCGAAGCCAATATAGGGTAGTGAAGACGTAGACATATGGAAACCAAGCACAGTGCAAGGTAAGCAGTTTGAAGAGCAAAGCCAAAAATGGAAAAATACACACAAGAGTATGATACATTAGAAATACATAACACTCATGCAAAAATGATTTAAGCATAGTACTTCTTTAAGTAAATCCCATTTCTAGGTTCACTCAAAGGAATTCCAACATAATCTACCAGCTCATAAGCCCCTTTCTCCAACACTCATTTGAAAATATAAGGACCCCACCACATGGGCTCAAATTTACCGACCCCTAGCAAATCATGATCTTTCTCATAAAGAAGAACTAGATCACCTTTAGAAAAAAACAAGTGGTTTGACATGCTTGTCGTATTGAGCTTTGAAATGTTTTTTCTGAGTTTCAATAACTAAGTCGGTGTCACGATGGGTTTCATCTAATTGAATCAAATAAAAAAGACGTTCCTCCTCAACTAAGGTGTTAGGGAGAAGTTTGACAACTATTTTCAAACATGGGATTTCACATTCAATCAACAAAATGGCTTCGATACCATATACTAACTAGAAGGTGTGAATCTCATGGAAGACTTAACAAATGTCCGATGGGCCCATAATTCTAAGAACAACATCATGTGCCAATTTGACTTATGAATTCCTACCATTCGTTGAAGCATAGTAGTGAGAACTTTGTTGATTTCTTCAACCTAGCCATTGTCCTGTGGATAATATTGGGTTGAGTTTTCATGTTGAAGACCCAATTTTTCAGTAAGTTCAGACATCATGAAATTGCGAAAATGACGACCGTAATCAGTAACGATGGCTTGAGGGACACCAAATATAGTAATGATATGATTGAATATGAACAACGTTGCAGCTTTCCTGGTACTATCAAATGTAGGCATCGCCTCAACCCACTTAGTGAAATAATCCACAACTACAATAATGTATCCATGCCCCACAACCGAGTGAGGGTTACATGTCATGAAGTCAATGCCCCATTTAACGAATGGACCAACCGAAAATACAGGGTGAAGATGAGAAGGATGATATCGGATCTTATTGTTGTAGGTTTGACAAGCATGGCATTTCTGAACAGTAGTAATGTAATCCTTAAACAACGAAGGCCAAAAATAACCAGCTCGTAAGATCTTATGGGCAGTGGCATACCCAAACATATGACCGCCACATGCTCCAGAGTGACGGTCATTGAAAGCTTTCTCAGCTTCATCATAGGTGAGACATCATTGAAATATGGAATTAATACCACAGAGGTAAAGGCTATCACCAAGGATGATGTATTGGCAAGCTTGATACCATATACAACAACAATTTGTACTAGAAAAATCAGGTAGAAAAGTTTGGGTTTGGAGATAGATGATAATATATTCATACCATATGTCATCATAGTTGATCAGAAAGAGGGATTCATAATGTAAGGAATCCTCTGTCGTAGTTTATGTTTCATTAAAGGGAAGGTCACATATCAATTCGAAAAAAAAAACAAAGAATTATTTGACTTTGCGTGTTCAAACTCCAAATCGAACTCTTGGAGAATAACTATCCATTTAGAGTACTTTCCCCCCAACAATTGTCGAGAAAGGATATGTTTCATGGGGTTGCAATCGTAAATGAATGTGGTTCTGCATAATAATATTAGTGATGAAAACGTTGAACAGCTTGAACAGCTGCCAAGTCTAGTTTCTCCACATGTAAATATTTGGTTTCGGTGGTCGTGAGACTCCGACTCAAATAGTATATAACATGTGAATCATGTGAATCATCCTCTTGGAGTAAAACCATAGCAATGGTAGATTCCGAAGTAGATAAGTACAAGAAATAATCTTGGCTATAGTCAGGTTGAAATAGCAGTGGTGTACAGGTTAAGGAGAGTTTCAAAGCTTCAAAGGCTTTGTTTGCAGTATAGTCCCATACAAAATCGTAACCTTTCTTGAGAAACTGAGTAAATCCTTTCGTTAATTCTGCATAGTTGGGAATTAATCGATGTAAAAAAATTCCTTCCCTTGCAAACTTTGGAGTTGGCGTAGCGTGGAAGGAGGAGGTAGATTAAGAATATCCTTGGTATTCAAGGGGTCTACCCTGATCCCATGTATAGACACAATAAAACCAAGAAGTTGTCCGGACTCCACACAAAAAACACATTTGTGTGGATTCAAATGTATTCGATAATAATGACAACGTAGGAAAATGGCCCATAAATGTGCCTGGTGATCTTGATGATGCATGGAATGTGCCAGTAGATCATCTAGATAGGGTTGTACAATTTGCTTAATGTCATGAAAAGAATAAGACATAGCGCACTGAAAATTCGCACCAACATTTTTAGAACAAAAGGTAGTTTTTGGTACGCAAAGGTTCCCTAAGGGAAAATAAAAGCAGTCTTATGTTGATCCGCAAGTAAAATATTGATTTGATTATAGCCGGAGAAACTGTCCATTAAGGAGAATATTTCACTCCCAACACAATCATCAACAATCTAGTCAACGAAAGGGGTTGTATAATTGTCTTTAGGATAATCTTTATTGATATCCCTATAATATACACAAACGTGAATCGTGCCTTTTTTATTGTTTACCAGAACAATATTGGACACTAATCTAGGTGGATATTGGTGACCACCCACCTATTCCACTTGAACCCCCACCATTGCTTCTTTCATTTTTTCAGTTTCCGCACAGTTTACTATTTTTAGCAGTTTTTTGGGTCTTGAACTTCCGGAGCTGTTTTGAGACCTTAAACGATGTTTTTTTCAGAAAATGGGGAGCAACATGAATTGTTAATCAATGTTTCTCACCCAAAATTTGTATTCCTCGAATAGATATTTCTAACGAGGTATGGAACGCGTCAAACAGAGATTGTATGCCAAAGTTACGTCCCCGGGAAGTTGATGTACCA